>JAOEHY010047237.1:0-12087 GCA_025447955.1 Psilopsiagon aurifrons
AAGGCCAGGTTGGACATAACCTTGGGTGATATGGTTTAGTGTGAGGTGTCCCTGCCCATGGCAGGGGGGTTGGAACTAGATGACCTTAAGGTCCTTCCTTTCCAACCCTAACTATTCTACGATTCTATGATTTTCCCTTAACTTTCATGGTGGGGAGGCTCTGCAGCTGAAATTAAAGAAACTGGGTTTAGTTTGATTTTGGACTTCTTATGTCTTCTAAAAACCTCCTGGACTTTCAACTCTTGTGTAAGTGGTCACACAAAATGTCTACCAAGTTTAAAACAGAGCTCCCAAGCAATGCTTGTCGGTAGGCCCTGTAATCCTAATACTGCAACACTCTGGCTGGATGGTTGAGGTAAAAACAATACACCTTTCTTGGCCAAAAAAGTGGTTATGCTCAGATTCTTCACACTACAAATAATGCTGGAGAGTAATCACATTTTATTCTCTGTAGGTTGTAGTCCACCTTCATAACAGGATTTCACACACACACCACCCCCCAAAGAATATGGACATGTTCAAACAGGAAATAATTCAGGACAGTCCTATGCCCTGTTTCATCCAGCAGACCAAATGACATCATTACAGTAACTTTATTGCTACCTATCCAACTCCATCTAATCTAATAAAGCTGTCAATTTAGACGCTGAAGCAATCTTTGTCTTGTACTGGTAATTTCTAGGCTAAGAGCCCCAGCTGGAGTAAGGCATTTTAATAACAAAATTCACAAATTTATTCTTTTTCATGTGGGAATAACAACCATGGCTCCACTAGTTCAGAAATCAGATGCTGAAAAATTGCAAGTCTTTTTGTCCTGGGTTCATTTTTCTCCTTCCTAGCACCTGGTGCAGTGCTGTATTTCAGCTTTAGTCTGAGAGCAGCACCAATGATTTAGTTTTATAACGCACCAATGTTTTAGTTTTATATTCTCTCCCCTCGTTATTTCCCTTATCATTATCATTATTAGTAGCAATTTTATACATACTTCAGTTACTGAACTGTTCTGATCTCAGCCCATGGGATTTATATTCTTTCGATTCTCCTCCTCATCCGGCAGGGAGTGGGGAAAGAAGTGGGGGGAATGATCGAGCAGCTTCGTGATGCTGAGTTACCTACTGGGCTTAAACCTCAACACTATTAAAAATATAAATTTAATGTTTTTTTATTTATTTTAATGCATTTGAAACACAAGATGCACTTCAGAACAGAAGCTTAAATAACTGCATAGTATTTAATGTCCAAAGTTGCCATGTGGCATAACCTCCAAAGATATGTTAACTACTTATGAAAAATAACATTTTTAAGAGGGAAAATGTATTCAAACTTCAAGATTTTGAAGTTAAATGGATATTTTAGACTATACATGAAAATGATGATATACAGACACAACTGTAATTTCCCACTTTTAATAGGAGACATTACCTCACTATGAACTTGGCTTTAGTGTCCTGTCAGACAGCTTTCATCCTTTCTGGATGTGTGGATCACTGTAATTTTTCAACTGAAGCACAAATACCTTCAAAAATCTTCTATGACATAGTGTTCAGAGAACACCTGAAGCAATCTGATCACACCCCTCTGGACATCACAGGCTGAATTTTATCTACTTCTCTAACAAGCCCTATTACTCATGCTACACCAAATCTCATACTTCATAAAGCATCCAGTTTGTTGCAATAGTTTATCATCCACACCAGTAAAAATCTGGTATTACATCTGACTGTAGGTTTGCTTGGGTTTCATTCTCAGATATTACTTTTGTAGTGCTTTTTTTTAGACTGACAGAGTGTATTACTACTACCTGATGATATTTTCCTGGAACTTATGTGCCATAATCAAGTCACCTTTCAGTTATTTCATAATCTTTAATTACACCATTGTAAGACATTATCTCTAATTTTCAAACACTTGTGTCAGCTCTTCTCTGGGGCCTCACTATATTTTTCTTTGTAAACACTGTAATTCCAGGAACAGTTTACAATTATTTTACCAGTCCGGTAGACTTCTTCACTTTATTCGAATTTTCTCAGGTACTGCATGAGTCCCTAGCAATAATAGCAAACATTTGAGGCGAACAAACAAAGCAATGTATATGCAGTTGATACTGTTAGGACAGACTTAGGTGATCAAGTCCAGGTCTCAGCCATGTAAGTTCACCAAGCAGCAGTCCAATTGACTGGACCTTCTTATCTCATTTTGCCTCTATTTTCCTACATTTGTTCCTTTCCAGCCCACCTTGTCACTTCTTTCTCTTGCCTTCAGTGCTTCCCCCAGGCAACCCCTAGGAAGTGTGACATAGTCCTGCAACTGTCCTAAAACATACATTTTATTCAGTCCCAGAATACTCTCTCCCTATTCCCCACAGCAATTCCCAAACCTTTTTAGGCAATTGCTCTGTTCAATTTACATGGCTTTCTAGGAAGAGAGGTTTTGATTGATTCCTCTGCATAGGCTTCAGGCCAAGGTCAATGGGATATCACTTTCCTTTGATGGTCTCTAGGAACAAGCTGATGCAGGATGCTCTTTTCCACTGATCAGTGCAGCAGGGTTCCCCCACCCATCATTGCTCCTCCATTCCTTACTGGGGTTTCCTGTTTGATTACCCTTTAGTCAGACGTCCTAAAAGCTCATATTTGTAAATGACAGATGCCACAATTATCACTGCATTTTGAGTATTTGTCATGAAGATATTTTTCAAGTTTGCTCCCTTTTGGCCCAATGACTTCCAAGGACACTGATTTTCTGTCAAATTGGCCCACTCCTTTTGTTGTTTTGGTTGGGTTTTTTTCCACAGAAACTCTACAAAATTTCCTGTCAGAAGAACACAGCAATAGCTGGAATTAAAAAAAAAAAAAAAAAAAAAAAAAAAACCAACACAACAGCTTTTCAGACTGGTGAAATTTTATTTCAGTCTACTCTACTGATTTACGGACTTACAAACTCGTCACAGAAAATAATATTTTGATTTAGAAGTCACAGTGGATCCATTTCTGCCCACATAAGAGGCTGGAAAGAGAGTATGAAACTATACACTGCTAGTGAATTCAAAAAACCTTTTCTTTTGATCAAAAAAAGGTATCAAGATAGACTAGTAAGACTGGGCAAAATAGCTTTGAATGGACATATTCTGAGAGGTATTGTTTTAAATATACAGTTCTGTCACAATGTAGAAAAGCAGGAACAGAAGGAAAGGCAGACTACAGTTTAGATTTGTTGCCCTACACTTTCACCAAACTTTAAGAAAATGGGGTAAGGCTGAATTATAAAATGTCTTTTGCTAAGAGCAGTAATACGTAAAATGTAAAATATGGAGTGCAGATAAGCATGAGAAGACATTAGTCTCTTATACAAAGATTGTAGGTAATTAAATCATGCCCATTCCAATTCCATTTCAAAAGATACTTTTCCCCTGTTCCACTACTCCTGACATTGCTTGTCTCCTACTCTCTACCTTTTAAGCCTTTCTTCAGTTTCTATTTAACATTCTTTTTTCCTGGGTTTTTTTTTTTTCCAGCACCATCTATTCCCATTATCTTCACATTCTTTCCTTCTCCCATCTCCTTCTCCTACACTGCACAGCTAAATATAGCCAAAGCAAGCAAGGACCTTCCCCTCCCATACATCAAATAATGGTGGCAAGGCTTGTTTCCATGAAGCGTCATGCAATACATGGGAAGACAACTGTAAAAATAATAAAAACCAACCACTGATACCCATATCCAAGTGCCTGCTGGCATCCTCCTTTTGCCTTTCCAAATAGTCTCTTCAAAAGTCACTTTCTGAAGCACTTATTCGCTTTGCTTAGAGTTGGGGTTTAGCAGAGCAAAGCAAAAAGCTTTTCAAGGTTATGCTGAATGCTGCATGGAAGCTTCTTCAATGACTGACACATTTTCAGTTCAGACTAACCCCTATGATTATTTTTCCCATCTCCACCCAGGAAAGCTCAAACTTTCATGATTTTGTGTTTCCTGTCTTAAACCCTTCTCTTACATGCATTCTCCACAAGTGAAAACTTTGAGTTTTAATACATAAAGATTCAGTTTTGCAGCTAGTCTGAAGAGAAATGCTTTCTCCATTGCACTAGCTGGCACTGGTGTCAGAGATACAGCTCCTTGTGTTCCTTACTTTTACATTGCTCTGCTGACATTTGCATTCTGAGGTGTCAACGATTTTGCTTATAGACTTTAATAGCATCAGTAAATGTTTAGTGTCCCAAAAGCCTTTAGCTACCATGTCCCATATTGTGAAATTAATGCCAAAAAGCTGAAGACTTGTCTTGAATTTGTCCTTGTAACATTTCATTGGTCTCCCTCTTGTTTTAAGGTAATGAAAAATACAATTTCGCAAATCTGTCATTTGACATATGTACCAGCAGAGTTAGCAGATGGCCTAACCTAGATGAACCTAGGAGTTCATCTGCTGGAGAATTAATTTCAGGCTAAGTATTTAACAGCACACGAAGATTTTACTGTTCAGGATTTTATTCTGCCAGCAACAGACAATGCAGCAGCACACTTTGTTTATTCTCAGTAAGGTGGAGAAGTAAATCCTTCTAAACGGCAAGCTTCTGGCTACAGAGCATTAGATTTTACTCTGATCTAGAATGATGGCATTACTTGCTTGGAGGGCATTACCTTCCAAAATTAACTTATTGTCTCCTGGCAACCAAACTGCCCTCGCTAGAGTGCCAAAAAGCCTTCTGCAGTGACCTGACAGAGTAGGTGACGCTGATGCTCTTTATTTCCATCTTGAATTAAGGCCAGTGGAAACACTGTAATTACTTCCCTTTTCTTTTTCTCCTTGCAAGAGAAATTGCTAAGTGTTACACAGTTTTTACGGTTTTGTAACACAGGAAGATCTCTTCCTCCTCTGGCTCTGCATCAAATACTGTGATGTAATATTTCTAATTGTATGTATTCATAACTGTATTAAGCTTGTCATCACCTGCTACAACACAGGATGATCCTTGCCACTTCTGTGCCACTTCCTTTCAAACTAGCGTTCAATATGTGTCCAGGTTTTCTTTATTCAGTAGCCTCAGTTGTTGATGTCACCAAACTGTTCAGAATCTTCAATCTACCGGGAAGAAAGCGCATCAGACCTCTAGTAGACCTGGAAGGCCAGATAAAGCTAATGATGGTAGCAGGCAGGTAATCCCAGGGGAGACGGAGGAGGACAGAAAGAGAGAAGCAGCTTCCATGCTGGTGCTCTTGAGAATGCTTTTGAAACATAGCTAGATTTTTAGTTGGTCATTTTGGATAACCCTCTGTGCTGGGTTCTCCTAACCAGTAACAACTGCAGTATTAAGTAGGCAAAGAATATCAAAGCCTTTCTGTCGCTGTGCGAAATCTTAGAGAACAGACCAAACTGATGAATATATCAGTACTGTTACATGATTTTGTTTCATTACCAAGAGTGAGATTTGTGAGTTTTTAATAATCCCAAAGGCCTGCACCTAGAGTATTTTTCTTGTGCTGGTAAAAAAGGGAGAATCACATCAGCTTTTCTACAACAACAACTTAAAAACATGCACAGAATGCACAAAACCCTAAGAAGCATACATATTAATATATCCTGGACAAAAGTCAGAAGCACTGGAGCTGGGCAAGCAGTTACACAATTTTCTGAGACCAGCTCTGTAGAGCTCATACCCTGAGGCTTTGCCATATATCACAGCAGCCAGAGATAAGGTGCCACAGATCAGAATAAAATTCTCAGTATCAATATTAAACTTTTCGCTATATGGAAATAGCAGTAGCTCCAAAGGCTGATTTAATAGCTGTTCACACTTTCCAACAATGCTATTAACATAGAAGACATGAAATCCTATTGCTAAGTAACTGGATGTACATCAGCTGAAAACATAATGCCTCTGTACTAGAGAAGATAAACATCAAAATACGTATCAGAATGTGATAGAGCTAAATATATGATTAACAAATATTTTCCATAAAGGAAAAGCTACTGGCCCAGAAGGCCACTATAACTTCTCATCACAAGTTCATTATTGAAACCCAATCTCTATTGCTGAGCTTCTTTTGCTTTTGCAGTAAGCAAATAAACTGACAAAACACATGCAGAACCTGAGGATCTTTGAAAGCCCAGTTCTTTTCAGGGTCTATATGCCACCTCTAAACTTCAGCATTTCTGCAAGTACTAGTTTGCAACCTGAATAGGAAATTGTAGTCTTGCTAACCTTGATGAATTTCCCAGGAATCCAATTTGGAGCACTAAGGAAAGCTTCAAGGATCAGTTCACACACAGAAAATGCGAAGCCTGAGAATTTTATTTACTTTGTCAATGTTATCATTAAGCACAATCAAGAACATTTGTAAGGAATGGCCATTTTCTGTCTCCTCCGAGGGAAAGCCAGCAGTTCAGCAGCCAGACCATGCTGACCTAGAATAACCAGTTAAAAAAAGGTTATTGAGAAAGTTACTGCTGAGTACAATTGAAAATACGACATACTTCTTGGTGCATTGCTCACCTGACTGTGAACTGTGCTGCAAGATGTATCTTCTGCTGCACTGCTGCCTGAGGTTGTCTGCTTCCACCAGGGACCCCAGCCAACACGCCATGTAGCATCACCACCATGCGGTATGGGGGATACAATGAAATCCCCAAGGCTGACATGGCCAGCATGTGTTCATACTACAGAGCCCCTCCATGCCAGTGAGCTGTCTCAGTCTGCCTGTTCTCAGGTGAGTCTGGGCTCAGGCACAAGCTGAGAACCTGCTCTTAAAATACAGTATAGAAACAGCATGTGCTTTATCTCCCACAAAGTTAGATGAGCTTGTATAAAACTGTTTCTCTTTGCTACATGTCAGTTTCCCAAAATTCGTTTCAATTTGCAAAACTGCCACTCAGAGAAAGAGATTAATCACTCGAGCACCAAATCTTTGAAAGGTCACATGAAGCCATTTAAAAGACAAGCTGTTCTATTTTGTTATTAGTAGTTGAAAGTGAATCTGGAGAGATGAACACTACAATCATTCATTACCTGCAGTTGTCACAAACACTACAAACATTACATGTGTTAGTCAGCTGGCTACTCGCCAGTTCTTTCTTTCTCATTGCTCTTGGTGCTGATAGCTACTCATTGGCTTTTCAAGAGCAGTACAGTACTAGCTCCAAATCAGGAGGGATTTTTTTAAGTGCATCTCTATACAGTATTTAACTCTTTATTTTTCCTTCAGCAGGCATATAACTATTGCCAATTCACCTCTTGATTTACTCATCCAGACTGGTTCATTTCTCTTCCAAGAGAAATATATCACCTCTCTAATTTAATTCTGTGAAAACACATTTGCTTCTCTCTACCTTGAGAAGTTTCAGTGAACTTCTTCTGTATTCCCAAAACATGTAATTTTATTTTTTTATTATTATTTTTTTTTACATTGTATATCCCTAAAAGAGGGTATTAGATCTCTTAAAGCAGGACAGATTTTCCCCAAGAAAGAATTTCTGGCACTAAGAAATTAAACTTGCTCTTAGGATTTTCCAAGCGTCCTACAGGCTTACATATCCCTGAAGGCAGATCAGAGATTTAGAGGAAATTGCCTTGGGAACAATGAATTCATTTCTGTATAAATATTAAAAGAACACCTCTGGTTCACAGACTTTGGTGTGCATAATGGAAAATCATTCATCAGATGTATTGGCAGTTGGTGTGAACTCTCCTGACAAAACAGCAGGCTCTAGGGACTTGGGTGCAGTTGTTCTAGGTATCTGAAAATATACTGGTTTTCTTCTCTTCATTTTATTTGTCTCCTGCAAGGATCTTCTATTAGTCTTGAACAGCACTGTCATTTTGTGCCTTAAAAATTGTCAGTGATAATCAATGATGCAATCCATCATCTCTGTGACCTTGTTGTTACACTGCCTCAAAAGAACTCACTAGACTTGATCTATATATGCAATCATTCAACATCAGCCCCAAGTAAAGAAACACCTTTTTTTCTGAGAATACAGGCATGAGACATACATTAACTTCTCTAAGCCAAAACAAAAGGTGTTAAAGGAGTGGTTTTGACAAGAAAATTCTAATCATGGGAAATATCAAACTTGGCACATATAGTATTTTTAACTCTTCTAGGCAAGTATCATGCAATAATTGCTCCTTTCAACACCCAGCTGAGAAGAGTATGTGTTCAGGAGATTCAGGCATTTACTCTTACTGTCATTCCACACTTGGACCATCTTGTGTAAGCCTGAAAAAACTGCAGTCACCTGGCAGTTATTTGCTCTGTTTTGGAGTAAAAAATCTTGTTACTAATGTCAGGTCTCTAGTGCAAGGCCTTCCACTGAATGCTTGAAAATAATTCATGTAATCCTCTTAAACAACCATAGCAAAAGTTCGGCCATCATATATATACTTAAGATACAAAACAGTGCTTTGAGAGCTCCTTCTGTTTTCCCTCTCTTTTATGAATGAAAACAAAAGCTGAAAGCTGAAACTGCAAGAACACCTTCTTTTTAATCTAATTGCCCAGATGAGCTCTAATAGATTGGACAGAGCTCATTTCTCTTTCCAGCTACTCAGGCTTAGCAACCATCCTGTTGACATGAATTTATGTAAAAGAAGGCAACAATTACATTGTCCCTAATATGCATAAAACTAATTAATCTCTTTTATCATTAATCATATTAATGTGATGTCTGAAACATCAGCTTGAAAGGATGATGCTTATCTCAGAGGATATAAGACCCTTGTTTCTAAACAGTGCTGAGTAAATCTTAGTGACATACTGACAGCTTCCTGAAAATCACACCAGATTCTTCTGAACTAAATCTGAGGATATGACATCAATATTTCTAATGGTTAGAGCTATTCTGAAAGATAATTAATGGTCTTCTCTTCCACATTTTGATGTTAATGAACAAATCTCGAGGAAGCTCATTATATCAGAAAGCATATTGATTCGCCTCATGCAACAGAAAGAATGTGGGACCTTTTAGCTGTCCTAAAGGTCAATCAACTTGGGAAGTTAACCTTCATAGCCCAGCTCACCATTCTGTTGTAACTCTTCCACATAAGCTACCTCAAAATACACTAAACAGCAATGGCATTTTTAGTTATTTATTCTCAGAGTTAACACTTTCAGTTATTTGCTCTCAGAGTTAATATTGTTCCAACAGGAACACAACCTGTGAATTTAAGAGCATTGCAACATTCAGGCTAGTCAGCTGTGCTGAGGCATGTGCAGGCTTGGGCTCTGAATCAAGCAGGAAACAACTCATTCACTACCTTGCAAACCACTATAAGAGGCAGTTTACATTTTCAAAACAGCCTTCATGGCTAAAAAAATATTCAGATATTGCCACTATGAGTTCTGCCTAAACATCTAGTTAAATAACATTTAATTCATTTTATGCTAGCTTACCATGAAGACAACATTTTTTCTTCATTTATCGCATTAGAAATAACATCCTCATGCTCACAGCTGTGTTATCTGGAGCTCTGAGGAGAAAAAAACAACCAATTCCTTACCATCAAATTTACATGACTTCTGAGTGATGCATTTAACAAAACAAGGGCAAGAAGTTTTATTATTATTCTTCACGGGACATTGCTCATAAAGCTAGTTGAAATGAATCAAGTACCGAGGTGAGCTACATTGCACAAGCCAATGCACCTTTAAAACTGGAAAATAGCTGCCTAGACATAAATTTGGTCTATATTGTATTAGCTTGCTGTCACTGAACAGGTCTATCTAAGCCTGGAAGTTTCTTCCTATTGAATAAGGACAGTAATTTCACAAGACACAACTATCACAGAGAAGCAGTTATGCTGACACTGAGCACAGTCACATATAACTGAAAGGAAAATAGGGAGTAGACAGGAGGAAACAAGGGCTAGACAATCATGTCACCTAGAAGTGCTAACAAGTAGCTGATCTTGCTCAGCAATCCAGGCCTGTCTACCGTACCACATATTTATACAGCATTCTTCAATTGATTACATTTTCTCCTTACAAAAAAAGAATAATCAAAGGTTGGGAAAAAAATGGATTGCTTTGAAAAAAAATCCCAGAATACTAGCACTGAAAAAGACAGCTCAAAGTAAGCTCTCAAAAGAAGACATGATCCCTGGACAAGTGGTGCTTCAAGTAGCATTTGAGAGCAGAGATTAGAGTAAAACTTGGAAAGAAAGTTGGAGGAAAAATCTTTTAAGGATTAAAGACAGCATACCAGAGATGCAAAACCAATATCATTTAAAAAGGAGATGGAATAAGCTGACCAACTGTGAGGAAATTCAGGCCTATGTGATTATTCTGATGAGGGTGGGGATGATGCCTGCACCATAGAACATGCCTTCATCTGACTCCAGGATCTGCCCAGCGTGGTGGCAGATTCCCAGTTTAAGTCCCTGCACAAATAATTGTAACCTCACTCTTTCTGTACTGTAAGGACATCCTATGGCCTTTTGCACTGCTTAAGTGTCTTAGCTGGTAAGTTAAGTCAGTAATATGTCTGGAAAAAGTGACAAGAAGATTGTTGGGAGATTTACAGACTTTTAGGTAAGATGAGCATATTTCAGCCTGCTTGAAAACAAACTGCTTTGTAAAGCCCAGCTGGAGTCCTTTAAATAGTACTGTATTTTAATGTAGACAAGACCTTAGAAATGGGACACACTCATAGAATCAACAGCTTGTGACAGGAAGGACACAGAACAACATATGCATATTCAACAACATTTGATTAACTGTTAGTTATAGACAATCTTTTAATCATTATTATTTATTATCATTAGCTTTTCATAATAGGTATTTGCTTCCTTTTCCTAATCTTTATGAATGCTGTGCTGTTCATCTCAAATTGAATTTTCCATCACAGTGCCTACGATCTTAGAGATTTCCTGTAAATAATAAGAAGAAACCAAGCACACAGGATGAGATCCTAACAGCACTGTATTTGGTAGCTCATTTCAGAGGAAGGACATTTTGCCTTTTTCTGACAGTTCCTAAAGCACTAGATACAGCCTTAAAGATCAGAGAGTGGATGACAACTCTGACTCTACCTGCTATCAAGCCTCCATGAGTTGGTTGAGACCATCTTTAGCTGCCAGCTGAATGCTGGACAATGCCTACAGTATGCAAGCAAGAACCTCATGCAAACCTTAAAGAATCCATGTAGGTCCGTCCTGGTAAGCAATCTGAAATTTCTTGCTACATGTATCACCCTGCCTGTTCTGAGCTTATAATTCTTCCTCAAAGAACAATGATTACATACCTTTTGTTTATACTGAGAATGATTTTTATATAAAGCCATGTTAAATCTCTAAACTGGAAGAGGAGGTAGTAAGAAAAAATAAATTTTACTTGTTTATCATTACAGAAACCATAGTTTTCTGACTTTCTCTTGCCTATAACAAGAATCAGGCAGACTATTACCATTTCTAACGCCAAGAGAAATTTTACCACTATGACAGCAAAATAATGCTGAAATGTCTGAGAAAACATTGTGATTCCATGCATCAAGGATTACTTCGTTCTGAAATGTGAACCCCCTGAAGGATTATATGTTTGGAGTCTGCAGGTCACTGGTGATGGAAAGGATAAATAGAAGTGACATTAGACACCAACACAATTCTACCAAGTTACTATTCAATACATTATCAGAAGAATCCAGACTGTAAACTAGTAACTTGCTGTTGTTAAAACCTACAAAAGCAAAGCGAATTTTATAAGCTTAATAACATCTTGCAACTGCTGTTTCTAACTTCAAGGCAATAATGGCATTTTGTATGATTAAGTAAACAGTAACTGACATTAATGACATTTTTTAATGTCCTTGCCGATACTCCTTACAATCTTGCAGGCTAATGCTCCCTAATACATTAGATTACAATAGAAGCCGAAGGGTCCAGTTAAGATCAAGAGCCCTTTTGTGAGAGGCACAGGGCAAACAAGCCTGTTCTGAAGAATGTACAAGCTACAAAATGAGGGATGCTTGATGAGTGTTGACAAACGAAAGGTATAGAATCATAGAACAGTTAGGGTTGGAAAGGAAGGACCTTAAGATCATCTAGTTCCAACCCCCCTGCCATGGGCAGGCACACCTCACACTAAACCATATCACCCAAGG
>JAOEHY010047241.1:0-15230 GCA_025447955.1 Psilopsiagon aurifrons
TAAAAAACAAAACAAAGCAAAACTGAGAATTTTAAAAACTGCAGGCAAAGTTAAGAAATCTATCTTATTTTTGCTAATTCTTCCAGTATTCACCCAAGCACATCAAAACATTAGAAAAAGATTTTAAGTGATTCCAACTCAACAAAAATATCTTTGCAGCCAATTTGGCAAATCCTATCTTCAACTAAAAGCTTAACAGGCTTTGCACTACTGCATTAAAAAACAAAACAAAGCAAAACTGAGAATTTTAAAAACTGCAGGCAAAGTTAAGAAATCTATCTTATTTCTGCTAATTCTTCCAGTATTCAGCCCCCTCCTATTCTTACTGTACTGTAACTTACTGCAAAGTAGAAGAAGTGTTAAGATAGTTGCTGACACTTCAAGTATAGCACTTGATTATAGTTTGTGCAGTAATAAGCACAGGCCCTCTGTAATGATAAATAATGGATTTTTCTATTATTAAACATTCTATGTATGAAATTGGTGTCCGCACTGTTTGTGCAATACAGTGATGGGAGAAAGGGATTCAAGCTGTTACTAAAAAGAGAAACAGCAGTAAGATTTCATGGAAAAGTAATAACTGCAAATTATAATTCCTATTATTCTGCAGAACTTTTTGCCATATACACCAGACTGTCAAAAGACTTGCCGGAATACAAGTATTACATATACTTACTTCTGTTCTTAAGAAGCCTCACAATAATCACCATTTTTCAAATTATCATTCAACACTATCATGTGGATATAGAGTGCTCCTACACCTCTTCTTTGAGGTAAGTTATTAGACTCCCAGGCTAAGACCATAGCCTTATTAAAATTAATATTACTGGATTAAAGTGACTTAAGTTCTATTCACAAAGCTGAAACAACAGTATTTTTCCTTTACCTTAGAGACAGGTTTTGTATCAACAGCAGATGTAGTTACTGCAGTGGACGTTTCACTGACCATGCTTGAAGGTCTTTGGTTTATCTGTTGCTTGGACATAGATGAATTCTGTCTAGAAAACAAACAAAACCAGATAATCAAAAGCACATTGTTTCAAACAGTCATCTCTGCCTTTTTATATTTAAGAATCACAGTGAGCAAATGAATGACAGGCTACTCAAACATTCCCCATGCATCCACAACTTCCTTCGCACCATCCCTATTATTTTGATTTCAGTATCTTTTAAAGCAGATGCTGACAGTGCGATTTGATGACTGGCATTTTTCTATGTACCAGGAAGAAGAAACCTGCCAAATCTAACAGAGAATCATGATACAAAAAAGACCACTCTCAGAAGATAAGGCTAATGCAGAGAAACTAAATTTTGCCAATTTTAAAGTTTTGGCTGCAAACATGTGAAAGAGCCAGTACTGGGGAGGAAAAAATAGGAGTCACCACTTTGCAATAACAGACTTTTTAGTTAATATCAGACTAGCCTACTGTTAGATCTTTCACTAACTTCATGTTAGAACTTTAAATCTGCCCAACATATGATTCATACTGAAAAATGAATTATTAAAACACATTTTAAATGAAATGGCACAATTAATAGCAGGTGTTATCGGAAAGAAACAACTTCTGAGTCATACTAAGATTTAAGACACTAGCTCAGATGCAGATACCCATTTAAAGCATAGATGAGATTAATCCTACCAAAAGTATCTGTTCATTGTGTAAGAATTCAGAAAAAATGCCCATATGCCAAAATGGGGATAAACAGAACTACAAAATCTTGTGGAATCCCACATGCAGGTTGTGAAGAAAAGCCTCAGCAGCCAAGCTTGACATCAACTTGTCAATTAAACCCACAGGTGGTATTTTCAACAATCAATAACACCATAGCTTACCAAATTGTACGTAAGGAACAAATAGCAATACAGTCACATCAGAAAAACAAAACAAATCGAACTATTAAGAACAGATGATGTTTTACTTTTCCTATTTCAGCAAGTCACCAAAACCATCTCATACAGAGTAATTGTGATCAGTTGCCACTCATAAGAACAGAGAATAAGAACTCGTGATTGTGGTAGCTCAACATAAGGTTTAGCTGAGGACAAGGTGTTTGCCATCATTGCTCTTCCTCAGTTACAACCCAAACTATTGTCTGCCCAAAAGCTTTTACAGTTGATTTGGTGTCAGGGAAAGCACATCTTTCCATTTGTGACCACAAAGTTTCAATTAAGCTTGCAAGGAAATAACACAACTTTGATCCATTTCCTTTATGCCTCCCTTGTCTGGCATGAATCCCTTCTTTCTAACTTCTATACATAAGTCCCAGCCCGAAATATGAGAACAAGCTACGGCAAGCCCCTAAAGTCCCTGGCCAGCCTTCAATGAACAAGAGCTTCATTACATCAGTTTGAGTCAATTTGCCTAACCTTCCATAGACCAAGTCTCCTACTTCAGTGTTCAATCAGCTTTAGGAATATCCAGTTTCAGCAAAGGGCAGATTAAGACACTTCCCATATCTAATGCAGCCTAAGCTATTCTTGTTGATCAACCAATTTTATTATATGCTTTTGACTGTTTTCACTTGTTCCCTTTCCACTTTATAAACTTTTAAAACAGATAGAAAATGCAGACTTGCAACGTGCCTGCATCTTACTTGACTTTTCTTAATATTTACTCATCAAAAAAACTCAATTTCCCTGCTCAAGGCAACTAAACTAAGAGTAGGAATTTCAGTAAGGGAAGAACACTAGCAGGGATGTGATAGAGACTTCTATACTGTTTCAAGATCAATCAAAAGCATTAGATTGATATCATTAATAAGGCCGCTAGAAATGAGTAGCAAGCCTATGAAAACAAAGCATAACCAAGGAACAGGTTTGGCCTTAGAAGACACAAAATTTCTTTCCTTAAGGTTTATATTCTTTACAATGGCCACACCACAAACTATTGAGTTTTGTTCTGTAGGACAGTCACACGATACTGTCCAGATACTCACTGTGACAAGAAGGGAGGAAAGAAAGTAGTGGGGGAAGAGGAGAGAGGATTTAATACACATGTCCAGAAAATCTGTAGACTTTCCAGACAATAGATAGTCGGGTTAAATAATTCTTCTTCCTTTTACACAGGAGCTATTTCAGAGAGAACCAACTGCCTCAGGAGAAGACAAAAAAGAACAATAACATTAAAGTTTCAACAAATTTGAATTATTTTTCCAATAAATTATTTATATAGGAATTAATATGGGAAGAAAAATAACCCCAGATGAATGGTTTTAATCTACAAGTTCAACTCTGATTGAACAGATTTTCATTATTCCAAAAGATACTGTTACACAGTAGGTTAAAATACTGCAGCTAAAGAAAAATAGTAAAAAAATTAGCACTGAAGAGGAAGATAAGCTTCACCTGCTTTAACAAAACCATCATTATCAAAAAAATCATAATGAAATACAGAAAAATAAACTCAAAATTTCCTAGCATTTGTAATGTTGACATTTAAGCAATTTCTCTTCTAGTTGCTACTGAAAGTGATCACTGCCAGTAAATCAAGCTGTCCTTGTCTAGTAGCAACAAGATTAATGACAAACTTCAGATTCACATGGGAAAAAATGTTTTTTATAAAATGTGAGGTTGTTGCCATGTAGAAGAACTCAAATAGCCAGCAAAAGAGACAACAAGTCCATTGAAAGAGAAAACACATTATTATTCTCCTACAAAACATTTCTGGCAGCCAACACTTGAGATCCAAACTCTCAGTACATGATATGTAACAGAAAACCCTAAACAATAATGAAAATTAATTTAATTATTTATATATGCTGTTTCGAGGATAAAATAGATTGGTTGCATGAAATCAAAACATAACAAAACTCAAGGATTCAAGTCTCTTAATAGCTAATTAATATTGTCACTTTGGTTTTGAAAGCAAATACATATGTGCAGAATAATATTACCTGAAATATCCCAGGATGTTAATGGAGTTAACACTGTTCTGATAGTATTTACAGATTCATCTTTAAACATAAGTGACTATAGTGTTATTTCTCTGCATTCAGAAACATTTGTTAAATCACCATTACCAAAGATGTTTGGTAACATCTCTAATCCAACAGCCCATTCTGTCTTTGTCATAGTTATGTTTTTTGCCTATTTTCAGGATAGTTTGTTTACTGCCTCCCCCAAGGGTGTGCATATACATATGCAAATTGCAGTATGTACATTCAGAGCTCCACTTCGTTATAAATATTTTTAAAATACTTGAAAATAACACTTTATATTGTACCTCCTGTCAAGCAACATCCTGCTCTACTTAAACAGCGCTAGTGAGGCTACCATCTAAAATAATTACATGGCCAATATGTGGCTTATTACAACAAACACTGACCAATGACAACAAAAAAATTAATACACCAGTAGCACATACTGAAAACAAAATACAACAGAACATGCTCCTTTTCTCTGAAAGATCATAAAGATTAGTCGACTTAGAAGATCCACATTCATACCAGCAACTTAACAAGTTTATTTTGTTAGAACCACATATGACTCAAAAATATCATGTCAATCTAATATTAATTCTAGCAAATTTACTATTCGGCTAGATAAAAAAAAAAATCTGTCCTACTGTTTCTATACATGTAAACATGGCAGATATTTATTTGGGGGGTTGTTTGAGTTTCCTCCGTTCTCTCCACCTGATATTTTTGCTGCTATAGTAACCAAATGCAATAGACAAAATAAGACCGCTCTCTCCACAGAGGTGACATACAGGCTTTAGCAGCTGCACGAAAAACAAGCAAAAAGAGGATAACTCGCATTGGATTAAGCACAAAATCTTTTTTTCCCTATTTTTCTCCATTTATGATCAAGTCTTACCTTTTTTAGCTTTAAAGTGCTATCTTCATATTTGCAAACCTACTATTACAGATATATGGTAAAGCTTCTAATACACAACTACTAGTATTTATCAACAGGTACAATTTGATACATGGCTATAACTGCCTGTTGCTTCTTTTTGGTATACAATTATTAAAGAACTGTTACTTAAATAAAGAGAGAAGAAATGTAAACATTACATACACCTAACTTAAGTAATTGCATCATAGACTTTTCAAAGGAATACACATGTAACAATGTGGTTAAAGTAAATCTAACACCTGCCCAGCAGCCTTATCATAGAATCATAGAATGGTTTGGGTTAGAAAGGACCTTAAGATCACCTGAACAGCTCCAACTTTCTCATCCTATCTTCAGATAGGAGGTGCTCCAGTCCCCTGATCATCTACGTGGCCTGCCTCTGGACTTGTTCCAATAGTTCCATGTCCTTTTTACGTTGAGGACACCAGAACTGTGCACAATACTCCAACTGAGGTCTCAGGAGAGCAGAGTAGAGGGGTAGGATAACCTCCTTCGACCTGCTGGTCACGCTTCTTTTGATGCAGCCCAGGATACTGTTGGCCACCTGGGCTGCGAGCATACACTGAAGCTGGCTCATGTTCATTTTCTCATCAACAAACACCCCCAAGTCCTTCTCCACAGGGCAAAAGATAAGGCAATTCAAGTTATAGATTCCAGGCAATATTCTTTGGTTTTATCCTCCAGTTACAATGGAGCTGAGGAAATCAGATTTTGGCTATAAAAGCAGAATGGATGTGATATTATTTAAAAAGGGAAATGCCTTAGGAAAAACACTAGTGAAATACAGTCTTAGCCTTCTACTGAAAGTATCCAATTATCATTTGATCAACTGAGGCAAGGGCATCTGGCTCACAATTGACTCATAATCAAGCTGAAATTACACCATTTATTGATATCATTTTCCAAAATTTCTTTTCAAATCTTTTTGGCAGAAGATTGCTTCCTGGATAAGAAATGGCCAGAGCAGTCCACACATTCGTCATTTCTAGATTAGTGTAAATTACTTTTCTGATGTTAAATGTGTCCTTTCAATAGATAAGTTGGTTGCAGCCTGAACATATTTGTGCTTACGCCACTCACTTCACCCCGCCACCTCCCCAAATAACTCACAGTCAGTATCAGTATCTGGTGACCACTCCTGCATTTGTCACTAATCACAAACTAGAATCAACCTGTAGTATCGCAACAGCACTGAAGAACAAATTGCCTTTTATGAAATCCTACTACTTCGGAGAGGATTCTTTATCAAGTACTCTTGGCCAAAAGGATCCCACGATGGAAAGTTTCCACAGACCATGTAAATCCAGAGACTATCCTTCCAACTGTGTTCTGCTTGTGAAAGTCATTTCATCACAAGTTATGGTCTGCAACACTGATTCCGAACTAATACACAATCCATACAAACATACACCACCATAAATTCCATACAAATCCCTGATGCCTGAGAGAAATTAACAGATGAAAACATGGCATAGCCCCATTAGAACTCCTGGGCCTAAAGACAGGGAGGTGCTAATAGCTCTTTTGATTTCAACAGACAACCGCATATGTAAACAGTGTCATCTGACAGGAACTCAGATATGACTGTGATGAACAGCACTGGTGTAAAACCCACACTGTCGCATAGAAGCAGTAGAAAACTTAGGAAACCAGAGCATCCCACACACTTGAAAATGACATCTTTAAAACCATTTTAACTGATACATTAACCCCATCTAATTTTAAAAACACTCTGTATGTACTTCAGGCCAATAATAAAGCTTAGAAAAATGTTCTTCCAGTGACTGTCTCCTGAGTAGTCACTATACACGTACTCCTCTCTATATCCTTTCACCCATTCTCTCTTCTTTTAGAACAAAACCACCTCTCTCTAGTAATCTTATTACACTGGAAGATTTTTCCTGCTTTTGATACCATCTCAGTATAAGTAACTGAAGTCTAGAGATGACAAGTTATGCCCATCCATCTGACTGCCCTCCAAATAAACACCTTAATTTATCTTAAAAAAAATAAAATTCTAACATACACAAAAAGTCACTAAAACCATGTGACTGGGCTGCATCAAAAGGAGCGTGACCAGCAGGTCGAAGGAAGTGATCCTGCCTCTCTGCTCCCATGAGGCCTCACTTGGAGTACTGTGTACAGTTCTGGTGTCCTCAACATAAAAAAGACAGGGAACTGTTGGAGCAACTCCAGAGGAGGGCCATGAGGATGATCAGGGGACTGGAGCACCTCCCATATGAAGATAGGATGACAAAGTTGGGGCTGTTCAGCCTGGAGAACAGAAGGCTGCGTGGAGACCTCATAGCAACCTTCTAGGATCTGAAGGGGACTATAGGGATGCTGGGGAGGGACTCTTCAGTAGGGACTGTAGTGATAGGACAAGGGGTAATGGGTTCAAACTTAAACAAGGGAAGTTTAGATTGGATATAAGGAGGAAGTTCTTTAATGTAAGGGTGGTGATGCACTGGAATGGGTTGCCCAAGGAAGCTGTGAATGCTCCATCCCTGGCGGTGTTCAAGGCCAGGTTGGATAGAGCCTTGGGTGGCATGGTTAGTGTGAGATGTCCGTGCCCATGGCAGGGGGGCTAGAACATGATGATCTTGGGGTTCTTTCCAACCCTAACTATTCTATGATTCTACGTCATCACCAGCAAGTTGTTCCTTCAGTTCTGCTTGTAATATTTTATCTGCTACTATGATTACAAAAGCAGAAACAGCCTAGGGAAGTGTGACTAAGTCAGAGAGGCACTCAAACGAGTTCTAGCCAAACACCTGTTTTTCCTTACACATGTACAAATCTTCTTTGTATTAAATTTGATTGGATCTCTACAACAGATTAATTAAAAAAATCAATTAACAGGTGGAAGTTTGAACACAGATGCACAGTGGCTGTTGTCCAGACTGTCTTCGAGACAATGGATCTTCGAGACAATGTATCTTGGAATGGATTTGTTCCATTCCAAGATACCTTTTCTCCTCACTAAATGAATCAGAGCAGCTCCTTTGGATACCTGTCACGAGCTAAACCCCTCCGAACAGCAAGGCACCCGCATACCATGTAACCGCTGGGGTTACATGGCTCAGTAGCTGTCCCTCAGGCTTTGTGCAAAGGCCTCCTCATACACTACAAAATGTGTTCAACATCCTATATCATGCAGGTTCTCAGCAGGCGCCTTAACACAGCACTGGCCTTTGGACTTGCTTTGGGCTTGGGGAAGGGCAGTTGTTCAGTTATTTTTTTGTTGCGGTTTTGTTACTATTGTTGGTTTTGTTTGGTTGGTTTGGTTTTTAAGCCATCTGAAAAGCACTTCTCAAGGCTGTACCAGATCCTCTGAGCAGAGACCTACACAGTCATGCTCCACTTCTTTCCTCTTCAAGTCCCCAAGAGAAGGCATTGCCAAAAAGCCTCGGTCTCCTGGAAGTCTTGCATGTCCCTTCTCCGGGCCTCCTTTTTGTTGAATTTACAGTGCTTAAAATTAAATGTAAAGCAAATCAGATGTCACATGATTTGAAATAGAAAGCATTAAGAATTGTATTGTCAGCCATACAAACCACCAATCCACGCTATTACAGGCTGATGCCAGCCTCTGCGACACATGAAGGGCTGGAGGCTGCTTAAACAGGGTTGGAAGGTTGGCCTGGAAAAGGAAAAGCTATGGTGTTGTCCCATTCCTCTTGGCCTTTGGAGTGGTTTTAGAAGTAATGTAGAATTTTCTCCTAGACTCCATCTATGGAAGATATCCAGTCATCCCATTACAGAAGGGATTACAGGAGTAATCTAGCATGCAGCAAGGATAACAGGGGTAGTCAGGGAGTGACAGAAACAAACCAACAAAATGCCCAGATACACCACTTGAACACATGCATTTCTTCTTTGTTTTTCTTTTTTTTTAATCATACAATCAAGATAAAACTTGCTGGAAAGCCATGGATGTTCTTCCATTTCTCTAGAATAAATGGAAAAATGCCTAATAATTTTTTTTTTTTTTTTTTTTTTTCATAAATACCAGCCCAAGATAGGGAACACAGAAAATCTAAAACATAAGAAAACCATGGAATTACAGTGGAAACAAGTAATATTTTGTGCATTTCAATTTCAGTACAAACCTACCAGTTTGTTCTAAAGACACTTAATGTTTCTGTTCTGTATTTCTGATATTTCTATAAGGCTAAAACAGCATTGATGAAGCATCCTATTTATATTGTCTTTTTTGCTTGCTTATTGGGGGTTATTTGGTTTTGGTTTTTTTTTAAGACTTGGTAAAGATTTTCTCCCAAGCCCTAACATGGAACAGTGCTAAAATCAAAAAACATCACAGTGAGAAGTAAATTTTTAAGCATAAACCATATCAATGACATTTTTTCTACAAAAGGAAGAACTGTCAAACTACTAAACTACAGCAGGTAAAACTACTTACTCTTCTCGCAAAATAAATTCAATATTTTCTGGAGAAACCTGTCCTGTCACAGGATGTCTAAATGATGTGGTCTGCTGATTATGGCTGAAATGGAAAAAAAAAAAAAAAGAAAAAAAAAAGAAAAAGGAAATTAACATTGCTAAATATGGTAAAACAGATCTATGATCTCTAAAAGGAAGAACTTTTTACACTGAAGCTTTGCGGCTGCTACTCCAGAAATGAAGCATATCTCTGATGTACTTTTCAGAAATGTTTTCAGCTCCTTCCTTCATTCCTGTTGACTTTGCCAATGACACACTGTACCATTTCACTATTAAACAGGGAAATGTTTTAAAAGTAAGCTAGTTGCAATCCTTAGGCAGACACAGTTGAATTTATGATTATCTACACCTGACAGTTAGAAAATTATTTAAACATAACGCAGAAATTACACCACATAAATTACTGATTTGTTCTTCTGTAAATGCCACAGAATAGAACTAGTAAAATAATTAAAAATGTGGCTTGACATTTTACACAATTCGTAATATTTAGTAAGACCACTGACAGATTTTGTAGAAGCCATTTGTTGCATGATTGTTTCTTTTTTCCTCTGGTATTGTATTTCTTCAATGTTATTTTCCTTACACCTCAGTATAGAGGTTCACATAACCTTGGTCATTCAGTTGCATGGCTAATATAAAACAACATTATTTAATATTTCATCTGAGTTTAATTAGAGTCTGGATTTTCCATCACCTGCCCATTCAGAGTACTATCTGGATGTTTTGCAATGCTCATTGAAATACTGCTAGCCATTAGAGACAATTATTATATCTGTGTAACTGTACTCATATAACGCAAAAATAGAGAGTGAAGAAAGCTTTTTTCAAGATAAACTGATAGCCTTCCCTCCTCTCCAAAGTCAATAATTTCAATTTATTGTATAGAAAACACAAGACAATTTCTAGATTCTCATACGACATAAGCCCTTTATTATGCAGGCCTGTGGAAAGAAACATCTACAAAAACCTATAAAAATCACAGATTTTAAAGAAATAAGAAACTGAAGTCCTTCCTTTGGTTAGAATTAGAAAGCTTGTGGCTGACATGCAGTTAAGGGGACTTAGAATTATACAAGGTAATGAACCAAGAGCTCACTTATTTAAGGTTCTGATTTTTTATGGGTTTAGTTCACAGTAGTTAGGTAAACAACATCCAAAACTAGAACTCAATCAAATGCGGAAGAATATTAGTGAGTAGATTCAGAAAACAGACATAATAAGACCTCAAAGAGCCAAAAATGAACACTTCATCTTTTTTTTTTTTTTTTTTTTTTTTCATTGTAAAGAGGATTTGCGTTTAACTGTCCAGCACTGCAGGATTTCCCCCAGGAATAGAATAAGATAGAAAAATAGTTTGGGGTTTCAAAGTAATGAAATTCCAAAGCAATAACACTCTTTCAGTAAAGGACAGCTAAAAATCAAATAGCTCATGCAGCCATAACATTCAAATGTAAATAGTTCAGAACATGCCTTGATTTAAAAAAAGCAAACACAACCTAGCAAAACACCACCAAAAGCAACCACTTAATGCAACAAACAAACGCACCTCCAAAAACACTCTCCCCAAAACAAACAAACAAACCCACCAGAAAATCGAACAAACCACAATCAAACCCACAAATTGCTCACATAAAGTCCCACTGACACCATGAATGGCAGAGGATGGTTTCTGTGTTATAAACTTTACACCCCTTTTTCCAATATGCCTTTTTACAAGATGTTGTATATAAGGGACCAATAAAATGAATATTTTCAACAATAAACTGAAAGCTGTGACAACTTATATTACACCAAAAGGACATTTTCCAGCCTCATCTATTGCAAAAATCCTAACCCTACAGCCACTAAAAACAGTGAACCAGATATTACTTCATAAACTACCCCACAGCACCAGCAACAGCATTCACTCCCTAGGCTGGTGTGAACTGACCTCTGCTACAGAGGTGGGTTAATGATGCTCCTCTGCAGTTTCTAACTCTTCAGTTTTCCTCTGAAATCCAAGATCAGGAGAAAGTATTTCCATTAAGCCTGCAGTGTAACATGTACAAAGCAACCATCATCTTTTCCTCACAAAAGGACTGAGGAGTATTGTTTTCTAAAGAAGCATTTTTATGTGAGTTCATATTCTAATTTTGGGTATAAATCCAAAGAAACAAGCAGAAACTTTAAGATGTTTTCAAAGAAAATAATACATAAGCATAAAAATAACATTTATCGCACAGTCCTGTTTTAAGCTGAAAGTCTTTCCTTTCAAATCAGGACTGAAGAAGTCTATTTAACCTCTGATATTTAGGCTAGGAGTACTAACTAAAATGTAGATACATTGTTAGCTTTAAAAAAGAAAGTACCTTGTCAGCTTTATTCTCTAGAGGCAAACAAACTGTCAACAAGCTCTCATCTGAAGGCTTCTAGTTTTAACAACTCACTCTTCAGTTAAAACTAAGAAAAGGGATTATATTCCAGAAGTCACAGGTTCTTTAGGAAATTAAGTTACCCATTATACCACACTAGCACTTTTACAAATGTTTTATTATTTCCCATGAAATAAATTCACCGAGCCTTCCAAAGGTGAATTAGTCCTCTTGCTGGAATTAAAGAGCAAGTCCATTACTAACAGACTAAATTTTACTTGCCAATAATAAAAGTTACAGCTGGAAAGTAAACATTTCTTAAATATATGAACAACTGCATTTTGGGACAAGCTTTGCACTTTGAATAGTAAGAGCAGTGAAACAGAAGGATAATTTCTTTACTACATAAAATGCACACGGTGATTCCCAGAGGAGAAGGCATACAAACCCAAAACTTTCTGCAAATCTTCAGCTTCAATACTTAGGACTTGACTGGGAAGACAGAAATCAAGCCATTGCCACTAACAGTTAGTGTTGCAGACACATAGTGGTTTATTTGAATTTGAAAAGTGAGAGTTTAAGTGGTTTGCCTCACAGGATTCATTAAAAATAAGCAATACTATTTAAAACAATCTATGCAACAAGGAATTAGATAGCAGGGAGACTTCTGTCTACAATGAGAGCACTCAAACACTGGAAGAGGTTGCCTAGCAAGACAGTGGAACCTCCATCCTTGGAAAAGATCTGAAACATGGCCAGGTAAGGCCTTGAGCAACTGAATCGAACTTTGTAAGTTGGTTCTAACTTGAAGTTGGCCTAGCTCTGAACAGGAGCGGCTGGGTCAGATGGGCTCCAGAGTTTCTTTCCAACCTAAACCATTCTGTTCGGTCATTTTCTGCTGCTCCCTCCATCCTTCTCTTTGAATATAATTTAAATCTTAAAATACCTTTGAAGCCTTCCCAATATTTAAATAGACATATTCTCAGAATATCAGTAGCACCTCGTTTTGATCAGAACAAAAGAAACGGTAATATTAGACTTACAGATGAAAATTATGGTTGGGTTTTGTTGGTTTCATATCCGTTAAATATCTGCTTACACAAAAATAGTTTACAATAATATCTCCAGTGGTGGGGACCTAGTAAACTTGTTGCAGTGAAAGCTCTCCTCCCTTTCCAAGCACAAGCTAAGAAAAAACAGTCCAGTTGTTCTCCAGACAAATCAAACAAACCTCTCGATAGTTCCTCTAAACAGCAACTGCTGAATGTATTTCTATTGTCCAGAAATCTACCATTTTTAACAGGCACAATAAATGAGCCTTAATAAAAGGACACAATGTGCTGCTTTACTCTTCCTGCCCCCTTTTTTTTTTTATCTCCCACTAGAGAAAACAAAACTGGGAAAGGCTTATGATGCTTCACCATGTGAATTTTGAACACTGTATAACTTGCATTGGTACATCACCATGTACGTGAAATGCCAAGCTAACTTTTCTAGTAAAGCTATGAATTTTCTGTGTGATAAGTTATGCCATTTCCCATACTAATCATCTTTTCATTTTAACAGTTTTGCATTACTCTGATTTTGTATAATTATTAATCAACTTAGCCACCAAGGCAAAGCAAGAATGAAAACATCAAAAATTCACATAAAATTTACATTCACTAGCATCTACCACTACCATCATTATTAAATTTATACTATAGACCATTTAAAAGTACTTCTGAATTTCAAAATTACCGAACATCATTTTCCAAGGATTGCTCTTGGTTTGTAATAGGTAAGACTCAGACTTTTCATAACAGAGTCACAGTTCAAACACCAGTTCTTTCTCATTAGATATCACAAGACAAATTCTACCATTTCACAGCATGCATAACACAACATTTACAAACGTGAAGTGTTGGCAGTCACCCGCTGCTTTTAAGACTGATGTACTATAGCAGTTTAGAAAGACTTAAGACCTTTAAGATGTGAACAGTGTTATCTGGCTAACATTAGCCACACGTGAAAGCACACTGTTTGAGCACCTAATGCGACTTTTTAAGTTGGCCTTGGGTTCAGGGGGTGGAACCAGATAACCTTACAAAGTGGATGATTACTCCTCCTGGGTGGATGGGAGTGCACAGACAGACACCTATATTTTACGATAACACTTTTCTGCTCACCACCAGAATGCATCCTAAAACATTTCTCAGGTGTTGATTAAGCAAGTCTGCAAATTTTACGTTGCCTATCCTTTGCCTGCACTAACCTGACCTACTATATGATGAAATTTAAGTGATATAAGCACAGGAAAACTACACAATTACAATCTAGTCTCCATTCCTATAGTGCAATTGACACAGGCAGTCATTTTTAACTGCATGGATCCTTTTGCAGAACTAATTAACATGACTTTAACACAACTTCACCTATTCAGGGGGTTGTGATTTTTTCTCCCTTTTTTTTTTTCTTTCATTTCATTTCATTTCGTATTCAGGTCAAAGCCAAGTTTTAATAATTAACTTTTGGACATGACTGATGCTGATGACCTCTCATTTGAAGTCGAACAAGTTTATAGATTGCCTCTAGAGTAATTTACATGCCCATGTAGATGACATTGAAAGGTACAAATCAACTACTAAAATGAACGTACATCACATTAACAAATCTATAGTTGCAAGAAAAATTCATGTTGTCGTTGGAAAGGCTGCCCTATAAATTATTATAAGCCTTTTCTAGAGTATTTATTTTCCATACAGGCTGATGTTTTTACACTTATCTGCAAGACTTAGATAAGCGTGAACACCTTTATGTTGAACTCCCTATTGATGATAGTTATGCAGGAGCACCCACCCTTCTAAGGGAAGTTGCTGGTATAAAAGTTGAACTCATACAGTGAAGAACTGCTGTTCAACCAGGAAACTGTTACTCCCAACAGGAGAAAGTGCTTGTATCCAACCAGGCAAACAGCCAGGCATACTATGATTTATTTCATAACATATTTCTGAAATACATCAATAGCTTCAAAATAGTTCCAGCATTGCCTTCTGAGTATCTTTTAGGTACTTGCTTTTAGAATTGGCTAGAAGAGTATCAATGAGAAGTCCAACAAAATCAGTGCCGCCAAAGTTCTGCAAATAATGTTATTAGAAGACAAATGCAGTGTAATACGATAAAATTTGGAAGAATCGACAATAAAACCAAAAAATTGCATTACACAAGCAATAGCACCACTTTTCAAGTTGGAAGCACATAAAACCCCATCTTCTGAAGATACTAAACATTATCTCCATTTCAAAATAATAGAGTGTCTCCTCAGAATTTCAGTAAAAATCCTTGCTGCACTGTAATCAGCGTCTGGGAGACCTTAAAGTCAAAATTTCACCCCCTTATACAGCGTTTTAAGCTATAAACTACCGCATGAGAATCAGAAAGCGATTCTTTCAAATCTCACATCCTTCTTAGGCTACCACCCTGAGAATTCACAAGTGGTTTTGTTACTGTCCTGGGTTCGGCAGTAGCAGTCATTTTTCTCCTTCTTGGTAGCCGGTGTGGAGCTGTGTTGTTTTTTT
>JAOEHY010047242.1:0-15317 GCA_025447955.1 Psilopsiagon aurifrons
GGGGAGGAAGGAAGGAGGAAGGCAAAGGAGTTAAAAAAAGCCAAAAAAGAGTGAAAAAAGGTTTTCTTTCTATTCTGACAGGGAAAAAAACACTAAGTATATAGAAGGGTTTATGCATTATGTCGCGCTTGAAAAGGAGTAACAATACTGAAAAAATGGATTTTCTTTATCCTTTTCCTGTCCTTAAGTATTGGCCTTGAGTAAGGACAATCAGTTCATTCCAACTTTGACATTTAAATTGGCTCAAATCTTCAGGATCCAAAGGCTACATTTCTATCTATTTGCCATTCAGGAGGCCATTTAAAAGCACTGTGTTTGGGGTTGAATTTATGGTGATTTTCTGCTTTGCTGTTGCTTTGTTCATAAAGGTGGAGTCAGTATTGTCTCTAGAGATCATTCTACAAAGTTCTTGCTGTTGAGGGAGGGGGACTTGTTTGGATTTTTTCTTTGGTTTTATAATTAATAACTGTTTCTGCATCATGTTCAATTAAATTAGGATATTTAAAAATTAGTGCCTCTAGAATGAGAATATTTCAATGACAATATTTCCAAGTTATATGAATCAGCTGAGCTTTCATTTACAAAGTGGGTAGTGTAATATTGCTAGTGTTGCAGTGATAATCATCTAGCAGACAAACAAAGCACTCCACTGGAAATCAAATAACCATTGAGTTTGCAGTCCCAGGAACCAGAACTGTTATTGATGTGTTCAAGTAGGAGAGAAGATGGTTGTACATAAGGCAGACTTGATGTTTTCCAGCAGAATTTAATGGCTCTATCAAAATGTTCAAAGAGGAAAGGTGATAAAAAGTCTTTGGTGCTGCAATTTTGCTCTCATCTGAAAATTGCAAAAGTGTACTGATTCTGACTAAGATCAGTCTGATTGACTTGGAGGCTGTCTGATTACAGCTTGGAAACCAATTTCAACTAAATTGGTTTAGAAACCAATTCGGATCTATCAATTGCATGAGGCTAAATCGATTTAAGGTTCTCTTAAACTGATTTAAGAGAGACTGCATAGGGGATTTACACAGATTTAACTAAATCTGTTTCTAGACCACTTGAGTTAACTCAGTGCTCACACTGTAAAAAATCAACTTTTATATGTAGAAGGTAAAAGGTCCATATTTTATAGTTGTTCACATTGTTCATTCCATTCATCTAGATCCATGTTCACTGTACGCAACTATTTTATTAGCAGTGAAAGCATGGAACAGAAGTAATAATTTTCTTTAATTTGAACTAATATTTGGAAAAGGAGAGATTTGAGATGCATATAACAGTGCTTTCTGCTGAAACCTTTAGAAGGATGAAAAGACATTGGATGATAATTAAATTGTATTTTGAGCTTTTTTTCCATAAAATGAAATAGTCATTCTAGTGTGTGAAGTGCTATAATTATAAAGTGATTTGCCACCCTTAATGGGAGGACTTTTATTTAATAAAATATTAACAAAACATAATATCGGTGCAATAGGTTAGGAACAGTCTTATTTTCTCCATAAAAAACCAATTTGTAACCACTGCAGACCGTCTTTCTCAAGATGACTTTATTAGGCTAACTGGTCCTTGTATAGAAATGTCTCTTTTACCTTTTACAACAGATGGCTCTTTTACCTTTCTACTTAGTAATCAAATATTTTTCACTGTCTGCCTCTCTAATTTAGAGGCTGGTGGTGTTGCTGCAGACGATTGGGAAGTAGCATTTAAACAGTGCCTAAAAAAGGTAAAAAAAAAAAAAAATGGACTACATTTGAGAATGGTTATCAGCTAAACAACATGTACCTATCTCCCAGCTTTCCTAAAACATCATTCTTATTACACTGACAAGTAAGGAAAAATCAGACTTCTTTTACTACAGTGAAGCAAGAGAAAGGAAAGTGAGGGAGCATCTGTAATTCCAGGATTTGGGCTCTGATCTGGGCAGCTCTAAAGCATATGTTACCATATGAGGAACAAAGGACTGGAGATGGCAGAATTAACGAAGCCTTAATGCAGTCACTCTTTCAGTGCTCTCTTTGTTACTATTTTTAATTAACCAGTAGGTTTCCCTTTCTTTTTTTCCCCCCCTTTTTTTTTATTTGCTGCTGGTTTTGTTCCAGTGTCCACTTGGGCAGAGCACCATCAGCTCCTAGGGAAGTCATTAGTCACATTAATTTTGGTAGTGCTTCAACATCAACTAAGAAATGGAACTCTCAAATAGTTGAGACAAAGATCATGGAGGAAACCACTTAAGCAGAATGATAAACACAATTTTCTCCTAAAATAGATGAGAATTCCGCCCCTGTACTCATGTTGGCTAGTGTGTTAGCTGTAGAAAGGTAGGGAAATGCCAGGAGAGACAGAACAAGATGTTCAGTCAGCAAAGAAGGATCAGAAATGAAAGGCAAACTGGCTCTTTCTCTAGCTTTCCAGGCTGTCTAATCAAGTCACTAAAAATGGCAGCCCTTATTGCCATATATAATTGCTACAATGAAGTTGATAAGTGATATAAAGTCTGTCTCTGCCCTATCAGGATGAGAATCTGCCAGGGATAAAGCTGTGTGTTTGATGAAGCTAAAGGACCAGGAAATTCTCCTTTCATTTTAGCAAAGAGTTTATGCCTGTTTGCTTCAGCACAATTGCACCAGTTTGCACTATATGTACTCTGGCTCCTATGTCTGGTAAAACAAGAGTATTGAGTTCTGTCCAGTTTTGCCACTGACCCAGAACACTCAGGTGTGATAAAATTAGATGGATTTGATTTTTATCTCTGGAAGCTATGAAATATTGCTCTGCTATGAATCAATAATGACTATGTATTAGTAGAATAGTTCTCTGTATTTAGAACCAAACTAAGCCATAGGCAATCCATAGACTATCATTTCTGTGTACTGCAGAGCTGTGCCCATGAGAGAACATTCGCCAAACTCTTCTTTCAAATGCAGCCTCAAATCTGTTTGGCAAAATACGTGTGTAAGCTTTTCTAAGTAGACTAAACCATTGTTTTAATGGTGATTGTTGTTTGTTTGTATTTAAAAAATAAAAACAAAATAAGGAACAGCACCACAAAATTAATTAAAATCTTTTCTTTCTAACTGGATTTTCAGAGTTCATTTTCTGCACAGCTTAAGGAAATTTGATTTTTCTGATTGAGGATACACTAATGATTGTTAATATTTTAGCCATTCCAATGCCATGAGATCGCATCTTAGTGTCCTTTATACAAGCACAGCTTCTATTGATGTTACATGGGCTCTACTGGGACATCAGCTGCTGTTCAAACTGAAGGATGGGATCCCAGCAGTATAGTTAGGAAATGTGTTTGGTCCCTAAGAATTCAGTGTACAGTGTAAACTTGATTATTAGGTAACAAATCACTGTGAGCTGAATGTTTAGTTAGTCTGCCAAAGGTGCTGGTTGGAAAATCTGTATCTAGAGAAGTCATTCACCCTGGAAACTCATTCTGCATCTATTATTAACAGGATGGAAGCAATCTTGCTTATGTCTCTATGTATGTTCACAGCTGTCTGGCAATCAGGAGTGGTGGAGAACATGGAAGAAACATTGCCCAAACTAGTTGCTTGTGGGTTGAAAAAGCAGCATGTCGCTATTTATCCCTGTCAACAGCAAGCCCTATTAACTATTTTTAATGAATCACCACTGCTTTTACTTTTGCCATCAGCCATGACCTTCACCATTTAGAAACACATGGTCTCTCATAAATGATAGTCTATGGCATATAAACTTGAGAAGGATTCTATCACAGCTCAAACTACAATATCTATCACCAAAACAAACTGCTCATTCCAGATGGAAAGACACTCATATATATCATGGAACCAGCCTTCCATATTTTAAAATTTACTGCCCTGCATGGGTGCTTCTTTTTCTTGGCTTTTTTTTTTTTCTTTTTTCCTTAAGGAGGCCATGCAACCTTGCTCACTTAATACTTTTGATAAACTTCTACTGACAAGGAACTTGATTAATGATGGTTAAGAGAATTGAATCAAGAACAGGAAAGACAGGGCCAAAAAAGCAGACTGCTGGTCTGATGGAAACTAACGTCTCTACAGAAATATATGATGGACCCTCCTTCTTGCCATGCCAAGTAATTACTCGCACAGGCCTGTTGTAATAATTCCTATTACAGCCAAAACGGAAAAGTCAGTAACTCACAGCCCTGGGACAAGGTGAAGGCAAGGCCAGAGTAGTGTGGATCAATATTTCATTTACTCACTGAGGTTAGCTTCTATCCCTGTATCAAATTCTTTTACGGAAAACCATGAAAGAAATGAGGTTTGCTGAAAAACACCAATACAGGGCCCTCATTTCCTTGGGGTGCTCACAGAGTACATGGAGCAACAAAACCTTTCAGCAAAACAATATGCACTCAAGGTCACTCATTACTTGCTACTGTTGGAAAATAAAGTGCCATTAGCCTGATATGAGTAATGTACATCAATCAACTGCAGACCAGCAGAAGTATGTTTTCAACATGGTATTGCAGCTGAAAATGAATGAACCATGTTAACGCTTTCTGAGCAGTTTGACAACAGTGAAGGATTTTTCCTTTGGCATTATCATTTGTTTCAGTGCTTCACTGCTACTCATCTCTGTAAAATCAAGCCAGAGCATCTCTGCTGTTTGCTGTTCATTATTATAGTTGAATTAATTCTCATTAAGCAAAAGTCGTTATTTTGATGGGGGCAGTTAGATGCTTTCCAAAAAACTTCTGTCTGTGCCTTACAGGACCTCCAGTCCAAGGGCAGATGAACAGATGTAAGAAGACATGACCTATCATGTTAGTAAAATAACTTAAAGCAATACTTGCTTAGGATATGAAATGATATTAAGGTATATATACTTCTACTTTGCTGCATACAGCAACTCTTTTCTTCCACGAGGAAGCTTTGAGGTACAGGAGGACTTCAATGTATCACTTGGGAGCTGCATTGTTGTGTGTAAGGTTACCACTGTGCTCATGTGAAGGGCAAATGCAATATATGCTTCTGAAATAACCAAAGTACCCTGTGCTGTATTTTTCTCACACTTCCTCTCACAGACTTCCTTTAATATTTAAATGTTGTCTTCCCTGTAGATCTGGGGATTTCCAGAGAAACTATTGGAGGAACATGGTAACTGATTATGTTCTGGAGCTATGTACAGGAGGCCTTATGAAGCACAGTCACCATGACATAGCTACCGTGCAAAAAATAATGTTTTTTCTTGGCATCTGGGGTATCTATCAAAATGGAGGCTTTCTTGTTTGAGCTTTCTGATTTCTAAATATTTACATGAAAATGGAAGAGAAAGTTCCTTTGTGTCAGTGCACTGGTAAGGATACAATCTTGCTTTTACTGATTGAGTTTTGGAAAAAGTGTTTGGTGGTTGTTTATGGTTGCTTGTATGGTTGTTGATGGTTAAGATCTTTTTGAATCTTCTTCATTGCCATCTGGTCAGAAAGTTATGTTTTGTGGTATTAAGTTCAGATTTTTCTAGTTTTACCTGCACCACTGAAAAATGTATATAATAGCCATGAAGGGTGTATCTTCCAAACAACTGCCATGTTATTCTGTTCAAAAAGAAAGACATTATATAGGCATAAAATAAACTCTTACAGAGTTGGGAGAATTACTGTGCACATATCTTTTTTCCTATGAGATTGTAATCTTTTCTTCTTTTCCTCTCCTTTTCTATTTGGCAGCAGTTTCTTTGTCTTTCTTTAGCATTTTGAAGTTACTTACTAAATTAAAATGTCAAGTCTTTGTTCTAGAATCTTATCCTGGAGACTTACTGAGGTATGCAGAAATAGTTGAAATGTTTAGGAGTTTGCACTATAACTGTCTTTTATAGAGCTGAAGATGTAGTCTCCTTTTCTAGCACCATCTCCTGAGACCAGATACCCAAAGCAAAGCGTTCTGATCCATAATGAGTGTTGAATTACTTCCAGCAATGAATTTGCTTAACCCGTGTTAAGTCCATGCAACACTGTGATGTGTAAGTAAACACAACCTGGAAATTATGAGACAGGAGGAAAATGACAGATCAAAGTCATATGCTAAGTCAGAAATACTGTTGTCTTTCACATCTGGCATTTTGAAAGTTTCTGTTAATTTTACTGCTGTTCAGTAGAGTCTTGGGACATCCAGTGAATTAATTTCATGTCTCCTGCGTAAGTGTGTCACCTGCAGTTTTTAACTTGGATAGCACTCTTAAGTTTTCTGCAGTCATGATGTTTTGTATTTTCAGTTACAATTTGGAAGTTTTTGCAGTTCACTAAATATACTCTTATCCCAGTTTCTTGGAGACCACACTGCTTCCATTTGAGTAAATCAGTTGAATTATTGGCAAATGTGAGTTTGATTATAGTTTGGGTTATGTTTGTGGGTGCTTTGGGGTTTTTCTTTGGGTTTTTTTGTTGGGTTTTTTTTGGGAGGGGGTGTTCAGGATTTTTTTTGTTTGGGTTTTTTGTGGTTTTATTTTATTTATTTCTGGGTTTTTTGGTTTTGGTTTTTCTTTGTTGGGTTCTTTTTGTGTTTTTTTTTTTTTTTTTTTTTTTGTGTGTGTATATTTTTTCTGTTGGTCTGGTTTGGTATGTAGTTTTTTTTGGGGGGGAGTCCCTGTGGATTTCCTTCTTTAAAAATGAACGCTATAGTAATTACAGCACTATGGAATGGTTGCCTTTGCTTCATACAGTTTTTCCTATGTGCTATTTCTTTCTAATGATGTAACGTAAAATGATGTACAGTGTATGACTCCTGAGACAGTACTGCTCCCTTCTTCATGTCTGCAAGAAGGAAAGGGAGATGAATGTTTATAACTGCCTATGAAACAAAATAGATCAGTTTAAAGAGCTTTCCTTTCCAGTCACGCAGACAGGCTCTGCAGGATTAAAAGGGTCCACTACATTTGATTTGCCCCATGGTTTAGATGTGGAGTCAACTTTGTGGGAAGGGGGAAGTTCAGTCATAAAAATTCTAATGATTCCTTAGAGAAGTTCTTTGAAAGGCACAGAGGAGAATTAGAGAACCTGACTCCTATACTTGTAGGAGAATTAGAATCACAATTTCCTCTTTCTAAAATCCTGTTGGTGTGATTTAGTTACTTTTCAAAATCCCATTCACCCCAAGCAGTAAGCCTGTATCACTGCATGGGGCTGTTCTATGCCTGTTTCTGGAGTTCCTGATGCCCACATCCTCAAAGTTACATAGGTGACTAAATGTAATTTAAAGTGACCTTGTGATGTTAGTAGTTCATACTCATGAACCGTCTTTGAAAAGGGAGAGAGGATTGCCTTTGTTTACTAGGAGAAAGAGGAGTGGTGAAGCCTGAATAGGTTTAAAGGCATTTAGGTACCCACTTAAACCAATAGGAAATGAGTACCTAAACACTTGTGGAAGATCTGGGTTTCACTCTAGGGAGAATCAGCACACAGGTACTACAAATCTCTGGATGTTTCCTATGCTTTTACTTGCAATGAATAAATCTTCCAGAGTGCCTCAGTCAGGGCAGGAGGCCCCTGTGAAGCTGAATGCTTCAGTATGTCTTAAAAGAAAATCACACCACTCTTCCCCCCTCACTTTCACTGGTATGAAGTAATCAAAGTTTTCTTTTTCTGTTCTCAAATTAGCACCCTAACTTTTGGATTTGCTGTTTTTCCTTTTCCACAAGAAAATACCCTGATGGTTCTTGGTGTCACTGAGAACCAGGAGTCATTATATGTGGCAGTGAGCACTCTTTTATAACAATGGTGTGCGGCAGGATTACTCTTTGAACCAGAGTGTTAACTGAGAGATTGGGGTCACATCCGTCACCTAAATGTGATGTGGTCTGCCTGCACTCATAATAAAGAACAAATGTTTGGTCTGGAGGTCAGGATTTTTGGATTCACAGTGCACTTAGTTAGATCAAGGCCTGATCCAGGGTTCAAATCAATCTCACAAATTGCGGCTAAAATGGCAAAGAATATGTTTCCATGCATGTTATATTTTAGGTACAGTTGCCTTAATGTATAAGTAGGTCAATTCCATTAAGATCTAATTTCATTAAGGGACTGTAACTGCAGCTGGAATTTGGCCACTAGATTCTACTTTATTTTTTACCTACAACAATTGTACAGATATGCATCGCTCTTGGATGCTGCTCACCTGGGAAGTTCTGCTTTTGCACAATAAACCCAGTAATCAGACAGTGCCCTCTGCAAGAAAGTTTGAAAGAAACCAGTAAAAAGTGTTTGTCTATAGAGAATGCATTCTTTTGTTGAACTGTCATGAGAATACCTGTCAAAGTAGTGTAGTAGTATAGTAAAGCAGTTAAACATTTAAAAAATGCACGTTACAGAAACTGAGACTTTCAGTTTAATGCACTTGTACAGGTACATATGCAAGTAGAGCACTCAGTAGTAGAGCCTTCAGGCTTGCTTTCAAAAGGGACATGAGAGAAAATGTTTTAGGAAGCTTCACTTCAGTTTCTGTGATGTGGCAAATCTGAGCTTAGCTGTCCATAACAGACTTTAAATTCTCGGAATAAGGAGATGGAAGTGTAATTCAGGAAAAGGCACTTCTGCTTTTCATGCTGGCTAAGGTACAGTATTTGTCACCAAGCATGGTGCAAGCAGGTGTGGCAGATGAGGAGGAAAGGAGAAGTAATCTCAAAATTTGGAAAAGGAGAAAGATTATGGGATGGCTTTTATGCAATCCGCTGTGAGAATTGATTTCATATGCGTGAAAGTCATACTGAACTTTATAGCAGAGTGATGCCTTGGTCATAAAGAGTGTCTACATCTGCTGGTGGCTCGATCATAGGTTGAGAGTCTGTTGCAGTAGAATCTTGCACAAACGGGAAGTTCATTTTGGGCTTCATCCCCACCGCCCATTCTCCAAAGGAAAATGCACTGCCGTACAGCATTATGCTGTATGCATTGCCGTACAGCACAGAGCATAATAAGCATTTCTCCACTTACAGTGCAGAGTGGGGAAGGAAATATAGCCAAAGCTGTAGTCAGGTAAAGAGCACGAGCTCTTTCTCTTTGCTGTGAGGGCCTTAAAAAGCCACAGCTTGCCGACAAGGATCTGCTGCATGTCTGTGAAGGAAGTCTGGGGAGAGAGATGATCATAACTTGGCAAGAGATGCTCTGAATGACTTGCTTCCCTGGTAACCTGGCAGCTCTCCAAGTCAAAATCTGAATAGGAACTAAACTGCTTGAAGCATTAATTCCCCTTATAGTCGTAAGCCTTCTCTTCCTCTTCCCTGCTCCCGCTGGAGCAGTGCTCAGCAGAATTGGAAGTATCCTATGCTCATGCAGGTTTTGGAGGTCTCATGCTGTCAGTAGAGTCAGGGAAGACATTGATACACGGTGTGGCTTGTCTCCAGTGTGGGCTGCCTGCTGTGACAAACAGAACTGGGATGCTGGCAAGCAACTTACATCTTCCCTGGGCTCCATCACTTGACATGGCCTGATCTTATGAGGTCTTAAACACTACACATAAAACCTTTTCGTATTGTATTGATATTTGGGGATTCCTGTGTGCATGCAAGGTTTTTCTGTGAATTTTCAATTGTAAGGATTTTGGGATTACTTTCTACTGCCTCTGGGTGACTTAGACATCCTCTTCCTGCTCACCCCCCTGCTATTCTACACCAGCAGCTTTTGGCAGCTTTTCAGGGCTCCCCAGCTTATGATTAGGTCTTCTTGAAGTTTAAAATACTGCTCTGAATCTAAATTCTGATGTAAAAATCAGGTTTACATCCCTTGGATATTTATAGCCAAAATGTTTTAAATCTCACAGTCTTAATCATACTGTAATTAATAATATTTTTTAAAGTACCTTTGAAATTCTCCTATTTTCCTCCTGATGCTTTTTGTAGCAGTTTTGCCTTGAGTTTTCAGTTAGTGTACAGTATTAGTGACTCATATATTCCAAAATATTGCAAAAAGGAAACAATGAAATTTCTACCTGTTGGAGAGTGAAGAGATGTAGGTTAAGCTGGATGCCGATGCAAATTAGTATCTATTGAAGAAATGCTGATGTTTATTTTGTCAATGTATATAAAAAAAAAAAAAAAAGCAGTATAAAATTAAACAAGGGTAATACCTACAGCTATTTTGTTCTTATTAATGAGTTTTCTCTCTATGGAGGCAGTAACAGCAGCAGCCCAGACAGTTTCTTAAGGCTTTTCCTGCTCCTCTGTGCCCTCTATTTTTGATCACCTGCCAAGGTTTGTGAATAGTGCCAAATCAAATAGTACAGCATCTCCATAAGTCTGCTCTTGGAAGCTAAGGAATTCAGCAGTTGAAGTGCAATGCCAGATATAAAAGAAGCAATTATAGTGGGCTTCCAGGAGTTTAGGTTGAATAATTTTAATATTTGTATAACAAATATTTTGAGGCTCCTTTTACTAACTGGACTTCTACTTTCTGGATACTTTATCCACAGAATCTCAATCTATGCAAATAGAATCTTGCAAAAACGTGGGATTCTTTCTTTTTTTCTTTTAGGTTCTGAAGTTCCATACAAACTTTGAAGCCTATTTCTGTGTACACTGGCATTGGCAACTGAAGTACCAATCAGTCAGTGAGAGATCCATTGCAGGAGGAATCCAGAGAAGCTATTTGAGTATAGAAGACTACATTCCTCTTTGCAAGTATTTCTCTTTCTTCATACTTGTGCCGAAGCCTTCTCAACTTTTTAGGTTGGTTTTTTTTTTTTTTCCTTCTTAATTAGTAAAAGTCAAGAAAATGTTCAATGTGATATCCTCCAGATTTTCATGCTTAATACAATGAAATGAATTAGTGAAGTGATGACATTGTTAAGAGTGAAAGGAAAAAAACTTGGATTTTTTCATTGAATTGCAGTGTGGACACTTGCCAGTTCTGGCTGAAGTAAACTTCATCTCACTGCGATTGACCATCCAAAATCTATTCAGCATTTAATGTGCAGGAACACAAGAGGAGCTTTGCCCAAAATGAAATTATTTTTACTTATACATTAATAAACAGCCAAACTCTTGGGCTCTAGAAAGCCAGAGACCATTTGCACTGATTTAACCCACTGCTTCCTTAAATTCTAGATGAGAGAGAGGGAAAATCTAACTAAACATGAAACTTAATTACAGTATGACAAAATTAAGGGAATAAATGGGCAAAATCGATCTCACATGTACTGATTTTTCCTTGTAAAGTTTCCCTTTTCAGCTTTGTATGTATTTTCTTATTGTTTCGTAAGGAAGCAAAGACTTATTACTACCCACATGACCCAGACCTTCCACACTGTGCCTGTTTGTTACATTCACACCACTGTGTTAAAGGGGGCAAATAATTTCTTTGAATAGCTTCAATGAGATAAAACTTTAGTCTGTTTTCTATGTTGTTGCAATCATTTGTACCTTGGAATACTTCGACTATAATAAAAGGGAAAATGGTTGAAGTTTTCCACTTTTATGTGAAATTTATTGAAGTAGCTTTTGATGGTAGTGATCTCTAACAAACACTAAAACCAAAAAATCGGATTTTTTTAATTGTGTGTGGATTTTTTCCCCTTGTTATTTTACTGAGCTGGCTCAAGCCTTCACTACAATAGATCAATGAAGTACTTGTTTGCATTAACAGGACTAACTTTACACTTGATGTAGGTGCCTGGCTATATACAGAGGTCACCTGCACTAGAAAGGCATAAGAGAAATCAAATCTTTTACCTGCTTTGGTGGAATCTAGGGACAACTTCAATATATAAAAAATCACTCGTTCCCTCACAGGAACTTAGTTCTTAAATGTAGCTACTAGAGCTCTGTTACCCACAGCCTCTGTGGGGTTGTAGGAGTAATAAAAATCTAAAAAATCCTAGATTAAATTTCATTTTAAGCTCATGGCAAAAAAAAAAAAAAAAACCAAAACCAAACAAAAGCCTATTTGTCTTATAAGTTTTTCTTCACAACATCACAATAGAAATTCATTTCCAGTTATTCATTCAGAAACACTTTGTACATTTTCTTTCTTGGATTTAGGGGTGGCTTCATTGCTGCATAGGCACAAATTTTCTACAGCAACATAGTGTAGGCTCATGGTAAACAATCTCACACACTCAGGGGAGTTCACTGTCCTTGTTAGCTGATTTTACCTGCTGGGGAGCTTTCAAGTTGTACTGGCGTTTGTTAAAGACAGGGTTACTTTATGTCTGGTCTTTTTCTCCTCTCTTATTCTTCCCATCTCTAGTGAAAGATGCAGCAGAAGTGATGATTACCTATCAAGCAGATGTCAGTTCAAATATATATAGTGTGTGCAAGCCAGGTGTGCTGGGGAAACAGTCTTCATGCTACAGAATAGTAGAATGGTTTGGGTTGGAAAGGACCTTAAGATCATCTACTTCCACCCCCCCTTCCTCACTCTAGATCATGTCGCCCAGGGCTCTATCCAACCTGGCCTAGAACACTGCCAGGGATGGAGCATTTACACTTCTTTGGGCAGCCTGTTCCAGTTCCTCACCACCCTCACAGTAAAGAGCTTTTCCTTACATCTAAGCTGAATCTCCCCTGTTTAAGTTTAATGCCATTACTCTTTGTCCTATCACTACAGTCCATGATAAAAAGAGTCCCTCTCCAGCATCCTTGTAGGCCCCTGGCATTCTTGTAGTCCCTAATCATGTCTTTCATGGCTTGGTGACTCTAGCTTCTTTTCACTGTGGAATGGTTTATTTCATTCCTGCAAATAGTGAACTGATTATGCACCCTATACATGTGGATTACTTTGCACCCTTTCTTTTTGATTGAACAGTATAAAGGCAAAAGGATGTAGGCATTATGCAGTACAGGGCCAAAAGTCTGCACTGTACTGCATGGAAATCTTGGGTCATTGTTGAACTTGTGGCACAGAGGATTTGGTGTCTCATTCAGGACTGATATCAGACATTGTACTGAGCTTTGGGATGCTAAAAAGGCATGCTCTAGGAAATGTCACAGAGAAGGCTGCGTCTAAAACTTCCTTCTCCACCACAAGCATACATGTGTATGCTCAGGTTTCAGCCATGCCTCTGGTGAGTGAAGCTGTGCTGAAGCAGAGGTGCAGGAGCAGAGCGGGAGGAACTCCATTTAGCTTCTGAGATTTCGTGAGAGAAAGGCTTAATATATTTGATCCTCAGCTACTTGATTTAGGGCAGAATTGGTAGAATGAAATTTTAACATTTCATCTTTCTAGGCTCCTGAAGAGTGGAAAAAAATAGTATCCTAAGGGATCTTTATACTTGTGTGCACGCCTAGTATATTTTTTAGTCAGTACTTAACATGAAGGAGAGTTTTTTTCATTTAATAATTTTATGTTTTAAAGGAACAAATTTCTAGCTTTGGGTTTTGCTAAAAAATAAAACCCATGCACATCCACACACACGTGCTGTCAAATAGGCGACATTTTCTAGTATCTTTCTCCTAGGGAAGTAAAATACGTTGAAAAGTAATTCCTCTTTGCTGTGGAAAGCAACCTTTTGTAATATGTAATCCTATGTTACCACTTCCTTTGAAAAAAAAAAAAAGAAACAACTTTCTTTGACCTAAAATAAACTTTCTGAAATAACTCTCACCATTTGGGAAGCTTTCAACACATGGTAGGACAGAGTTCTTTCTTTTCCTCTTCCAATAATGTTTTGCACTGTGCCGTGACTTAAACTTTATTTTCAGATGTTGTGGGAGCATCTGAAATCCCTTGCCAATCCACCTTTCTCTCCAAATCCTTGGAAAGAAATTAACAGAAAAATGGTGTATACATATAGGTATGCTACAAATACATGTGTATCCTACAAATACATGTATTTGCTTCATATACATGTATATATACATGTATACAAATGCATGTATATGGTATATATGTATATGGTTTATATGTTATAAAATAATAACCATGGTAGGTAACAAAACAAGATAGGCTGCAAATGGACCTTTCTCACATCATTTCCATGACAATTACTAATAGCAAATGCTGATTTTCCATCAGGTTTGTAAGAAAGTGGTGAAAGCTCAGGTGGTGCAGAGGCAGACCGATATTTTCTGGTATAGTGTTTACAAAATGGTTAAAAATGTAGGTTTTTTTTTAAACTGGAAGCTGGGTAGGAGCTCTTCTATGGGGAAGATATAATCAAATAAGAGGGGTTTTTTATAGCAAAGAGAAATGTTGGGCTAACCAAGTGTTTAGAAATGAAAGTAGGATGCAGAATCCAGGCATAGCCATTAGACCTGGGGTGGTGAGGATGCTTAATCCACAGGCTGCATGTTGAAAAAAATCTATTGGTTCTAATCTGATTTGTGATAATTATTGATGGATTTTTTACTTTATGTAGTTATGTTTGTTGGTGGTTTTACTGAAGTCTATTTTGCAAAATCCTGAAACCCTGACAGGCAGTGTTTGTGTATGTCTGTTTAGCAGTTCACATGAATAATCCAAAATAAGCTTGCTAAAGGGAAAGGTTGTCTTTCACTGATGGGTTGTTTTTTTTTTTTTTCAGTAATTTTAGATTCATATTAACACATAGTATGTTCAAAGAGAAAAACTGATGAAGAGCCGAATCCAACAGTTTCAATTTCTTTGAACCAAGAAATGTATGATTGGGTCTTGATATAGTAATAGTTAATGCTATAGATTCTTGCATTCACCTTGAGCAATCATATGGTTTAAAGTTTATGCAGTAAATTGTTAGGTTTGGCAATGACTCAGTCGTCAAGTTTAGTTTTACACCAAATTGCTTGCAGATACCAAATGACAGGTTTCGCAATGAAAGGTTGCAATTATTGCTAATTTCTTCAGTAGCAGTCACAAATCACTAATGCTGATTCTGCCATTCGTACATGGCTTTCTAAAATAATATCCTGGTGTGTCTGCCTTACCAGTCTTCTATTCTGTACATAAAGTCAAATAAATCAGGTAAAGTTACAAGTGTGCAGGAGGAATTTTCAGATAAATTATTACTGATTGATCAGGGTGGGTGTACTGGGTTTGTTTAGAGGTTTTTTTCAGCACATTTGGTTCTTATTATCTGTTTTCTCTTGCTTGTTGATTGTGTTTCTTATTCTACATGCACAGACCCTTTCTGAATGATTACAGTGAACTGCAAAAATGGGTTATTAACCATGGTACAGTGTTACACTGACATGACTATTCTGCTCCTAGTTCTGCAGGTAGCATGCTCAGCCCTGGCTCAGGTGTCTGTGTATTCTTGTCCTGTGTTCAGCATTTTTCTCCTTCTCGGTAGCTGGTGCAGCACTTTGTTTTTGACTTGTGGCCTGGGAGCAGCACTGATAACACCAATGTTTTTAGTTATGGCTTAGTGATGTTTGGTCTGGCCAAGGACTTTCTG
>JAOEHY010047242.1:15417-32760 GCA_025447955.1 Psilopsiagon aurifrons
TTATCTCAACCTGTGGGAGTTGCATTCTTTCGATTCTCCATGTAGCAAACTGCGTGGCTGATTTACGGCCTAAACCAGGACAATTCTACTACTCAGTATAGCATAAACACGTCCAGTCTTCCCAAGCTTCTGAAAGTATTCATTCCACAGAGGTTTATCACATTGCCAAGCTCATATACCCTCCTTATCACAGGCAGTCTCACACAAGTAACATTGTGAGTTATCCTTATGCTTTTCTGGTCAATATTAATGTATTCATTCCAAATAAAACAGCTTCTAATTGCCTAAGCTGTGTGCGAGTTATCATTCACATTGGTACTGCTACTGCTAGTGTAAGTATTTGTCGTGGTACCCATGACAGTATTTAACGGCTTTGTAATACCACGAGTATGAAAAAAATTTGTAAAAGAAACTGACTTATTTTACATCACGTTTCAATAACTTGCTGCAACAGCAATGTCTGCAAAAGTACTAGTTGGGATTCTGATGCAACTTTGATGCTTTTGCTGATGGTGCATGTTTAGCTGCATTTTCCTGGGAACTGTACTGCCAGAGGAAGTACCTAAAATCACATAAACTATGTGGAATTCTTTTCATTATATTCTTGTTTCATATTATATAAAGTTTTTGGTCAAAGCTGTGTTAGCAGCTAACACTTATTCAGTACATGCAGATGGATAGCAATGCTGTTCTGGATTGTATGAACATGTGAAACCAAAGTCTTCAATATGATATTTTGGAGCAAGTCCAGAGGAGGCCACGAAGATGCTCCAGGGGATGGAGCACCTCACCTGTGGATGCAGGCTAAGAGAGCTGAGGTGACTGAGCCTGGAGAAGAGAAGGCTCCAGGGAGAACTTGAAGCAACTTCAGGCGCCTAAAGGAGCCGACAAGAAAGCTGGAGAGGGCGTTTTGACAAGAGCCTGTAGTGACAGGACTGGAAGGAATGGCTTTAACCTGGCAGAGGGGAGATTGAGGTGAGATCTTAGCAGAAACTCTTCCCTGTGAGGGTGGTGAGGCACTGGCACAGGTTGCCCAGAGAAGCTGTGGCTGCCCCATTCCTGGCAGTGTTCAAGGCCAGGTTGGCCAGGGCTTGGAGCAACCTGGTCTAGTGGAAGGTGCCCCTGCCCATGGCAGGGGTTGAAACTAAATGGTCTTTAAGGTCCTTTCCAACCCAAAACCATTCCTGATTCTATGATTGAGACGTCTCAGATTCTTTTGTATTTCAGTTACTTTCAGGGAGTAGCATAACAAATGACACTTGATATAATATTGTAGCGTGGAAGCAACATTTCATCTGGAGAATACACTCTGGGAGCTTTCATGCAGATTTTGAAAAGAACATATCCTTTTCTCTCTGTCTACAGATTTTACTATGTTGCCCCCCCAGCTCCCAGGGTGGAATGCTTGCACTGCATTTGCAGTACAGGTATTCTTCTGAATGAAAAGTAGGAGTCCAGATTTTTGCCAAAACTTTCTCTTCTCAGTGCTCTCTCTCATTCTGACAAGATGTCAACTTTTGGAAAATGGCTGTTAACAGAGAAATAAAAATATCTTCCTATTTTCCTTAAAAAATTGTTACTTTAAAACTATGCTGATACTTAAAACTATCCTTGTATAAATTTCAGTAACTCTCTTGGAGTCAAGCTTCTTAAACTTTCAAACAGTTCTCAGATGAAGAATAGTAGAAAATAAGCCAACATCAGTGCATGTTCACTTAAAAAGTTGACTGTCCTCAGCCAGTTTAGGTTTCTTTGTGCTGAATTCTTATATTTGCAAATATAGTCATTAAAGAGCAAGACTATTATACTTAAATATTTTGATATTATTTCACTGAAATTACTTGAAAAATACCTTATTTCAAGCTGTGGGGTTTATTTTATATGTACACTAAATATTTTTTTTTTCAGAAATTCATAGTTTTTCTGTTGAGAAGGAAAAAAGTTTTATATCCTTAAATAAAACAGCCATGGAGTAGAGAAACCAAACATGTATGTGACAGGTTATTTCTCTGGAATGCACTTTGTTCTCAGAGGCTTAGGATTCTCAGAGGACTCACATAGAAGAAGGTCTGAGACACCCAATTCCTTTACCAGTCATACTTTGGTGTTTGCTGTATGATGTGCTCCATTGGAATACCCTAAAAATGTCAGTAATAGGCACTGAAGTTCAGACTAAAGCAAAATTTTTCTGAACTATAACAAAACCTGCAATATGTGCTAAATGTGGTAGTGTAAGTAATCTTCTGGCCAGTTAGCATGATGCAATGAATTTTAGGGATACATTCCAGAACCTGATTCTTCCTGATGAAAAAATAATCCCTTATGCTGCCTGAGAAGGGACAGGGCAGCAAAGCATTTTAACACAGTATTTTGGGGAGGCAGCAACTTTATTTCTTCAGCATATGTTATTTGCTACAGACTTTCAGTGGCAGTTTCACTCTACGGCATCTTGGTGCCATCTGAGACATGACATCAAATGCAGTTTGGAAGATTTGCAGCGGCTTACAGATGGGATATGTCTGCATGTATAATCACACTAAGTCAGTATTACCAGAGCTTTGGCTAGTATTTCAGACCCTTTGGTGTCTGGAATTTTTTCCCCTATTATCAGGTGGTTTCTGCTCCCCAGTTGCATTTACATGTCCTGTGTTCTTATATGACCTACCAGGTAGCATCTATTGATGGTCAGGATTGAGAGGAATTTTCCATCTTAGTGCAGAGGGAATGGTTTTACACTCAGGGTATTGCCTTATGAATAAGGCTTAAAGCTGAGCAGAGCTTTATTATCCACAGATATATTCTTTCTGTATTATTTCATTTCATTTTTGGACAACTAAATTATTTTTCATTTCTCTCTGCAGTTTCAAAGAATTCTTTATAAAACAATTCCTATTCTAAGCTGCTCTAAGTTGAGCAATGGGTGAAATTATATCTGTATGTTTTTTAAAATGTATATAATAATCCAGACAGAAGGCTCTGTATAAAAACAGAGTATTTAAAATCAACCTTTGAAACAGTGCAGAATTTTTAATTACTCTTAAATTAATTATCATTTTAATTCCTTGTCAAATGTTACTTTAATTTTTGTCAGATAGATTTTTTGATGTAGGTTTAGGTCAGGCAGAAATATAGGGGTGTCAAAACAGAACAAAGCAGGAAACTGGCTATGTCTCTTCCTATCCTTTTCATGGGTGTAGGCTTTGTAGATGAGGATGAACACCCATCACATGGCAGAACTGTAAATACTGCAGAATATTCTCTCTTAAACCTGGAGGTTTCCAATCTGTTGTTTTATTTGAGAAGTTTGATGCTAAGAGGACTGTATCTTTCTAATGAGACTTCCTTCTAACACCTTTACTCATCTCCAGAAACACTAGACCCAAAGTAGCAGACTTCTTTTTTTAAATCCTGATGTAGAACAGCTTCTTGAAAAGCACATAGCCTGCAATTAATTCTTTTTCTTTACTTTTATTTTTTTTGTGGAAGAAGCAAACTTTCTAACACATTCTTGACAGCCTGAGTCATTTGATGTCATTTGACTTCAAGGTAAAAGAGTCATGAAACATCACAGAAAAAGACTTCTTCAAAAACCCTAGACCTTGACCTTCACTTCATCTACACTTTTACTTCCCAAGAAGAAACACAGTGCTTCAAAATGAAATATTTCTATCATATAGTAATAAACCAGTGTCAAATAGAGAAGAGATACAAAAGTGCTTGTCAATTCTATTCTTTTTTAAACTCTACACTGGGAAAATTGATAAGGTCCATTACAAACATAATTTGCTTTATTTTTCTGTATCCCATTCTTTGGTCCGGTCTCTTCTTCCCAAATCAATGTTATGAGATACTACTTGGGACTTCTATGTAAGTAATACCCGTAACATCAAGAAAAATTGCAAGGGTGAACTTAATAGTACAATTATTGTGAATTGTGATCCACCAGAATCCAACTAAACTAATAATAAGGTGTTTGATATGAAACATCAAACCTTTCAGTAGGTCTGATGCTTAACTGTATGACTGGTAGGAGCGAAATCTTGATCCTATGCCATGAGTTCCATTGCTGTCAATGCTCAGACTCTGAGTTAATCATTATCGGCCATATTGTATGCTTACTTTTGAGTATGAGAGTGACAACTATAGAAATTGTTTAATAAAAACAGAAATTATATCAAGAAAATCTCGGTGACAACTATGGCAGCTTACCTGTGTGTGTTAATATAGATACAAAGAACTACTGATAATTGTGTAAAATAACTTTATCCTTTAAATGGAAACTCAGGAGATGAAAAGTATACTAATCTATCATTACAAGAAAATGAACCTTCAGACGAATTTATGACAATTCCCCTAGTTCACTGTAGCCTTGTGGCACTTGTTATGAACATTAATCAGGAGAGGCATAATGGTGATAACAGTAGTCGGATATGCAGCAAGGTAATTGAGAGAATTGTCTAATCTGATTTGAAAACTGGCAGATACCATGAGGAACATCTGAAATGTTTATGGGCTAAGGAATGCCAGCGACCTTGACAATAAGATGAATAGACATACTCAGTGCAGACCGGACACCAAACACTGTAGAGAGTCTAAAAGCAAGGTAGGTAAGCAGTGGTGTCTGAAACATTGTCTGTTGAAGGGTATGCTTCATTTAGAGAAGATAGAAGTTAAAGTGATTGATAGGCGATTTTCTGTACTAATGAATCTTTAAAGTGATACGAAAGAATAGAAAGGCTAAACCAAGGGGCTTGGAACTAAAACGCTTCAGTTGTTGGTTGAACAGTGACCTAAAGGAAAAGTATCAACAAGCTAAGTTTTGTTTGTAAGTAAAGGACCTTGTTACATGGTTTGAGAAAGCACTATGAGAATTGTGTTGTGGTGAAAAGGTTTAATGTTCCCCATAAAAATGGGTGAAAAACTGAGAAATGGGTGGTAGGGCCCAGTTTTAGTTGTGTGAGAATGATGAGGTTTTTTAAAAATTTGTTACAGAAGAAATAACAGGTGATACTTGCTATGGTAAGCTGTGAGTACATAATAAGAAGCTGTTCACAGAGAAAGGCCTTTGCTTGGTTCATCCTTTGATTATTTTCAAATTGAATAGAGCTACATCTCAGATTGGTTTTGAAGAAATGTCTTAAAGAAATCAAAGTAAATAGCTATTCAGTGGAGCCACTTGGACTGTAGAACTAAGGTTCTGGAATTCTTCTCTACTTCTGATTTTAAAAAATATTTGAAATTTGCACCTGAAGCAAGAGGGAATAAACTTGTACAGAAGGTTTTGAAGTCCATTTTTTTGTGACACTAAGGTGGGTAATCTTCTAAAAGATTATTAAGAGTAAAAATCCTACTAGAAAGTAGGAAAGAAGCCAGTGAACAGACGAAGAGATCTCTCACGGGTAAGAAAACTGTCTGCTAAGTATGACATGACAAGTGCAAAGTCAAGGTGTCTTAGACTTGGGAAAGAAATTGAATGTAAATCAATTATAAGTAGTTCCTTATCTAGATTTTAAAAGAAGGTGGTGAGAGAAAGTGTGACTTGCATTTCGTGTAAATGAGATGTAGACTGAGGATAATCTTGTTTTGGCCAAATCAGTTGCAACTTGGGGGGGGAGTCTGTGTGCATATTGTGTTGTAAAAAGCAAGACACTTCCTAATGAAGGTAGAAAGTATGAAAATGTAATCTTAGTAAAGACAAACCAAAATGAAAACTTGGAAAGCATAACCTCAAATTTGGGAGGGGGAAAGAAGCAGAGAGAAAAAAAACAATTACTAAATAACTCTTGAAAAAAGCAAAAAAGAAAAAGAAAAAGGCAAGGTATATGAGGCCAGGGTTCCTGTAGTTCTTTTTTATTTTTAAAAGATTAGTAAACTTGTATATGGTGCCAAAACCCAGGAGAATAAAAGTTGTATGCATGGAATTGAGGATCGTCCTAGGTAACTGTTGTGTTAGCTTTAATAGTATTCAGAACTTTAGAGAAGAAGTTAAAAGAAGATATTCAGAATAAATAAACAAAAAGTTCTGGAGATTGATTTAAACTTAATTTACCAAAGATCGATTATGTTACATCTCTTTTTGATAAATTATATTCTCCATGTAAAGGATTATTTTGTTTAATCCTGACTTCAGCAAACCGTTCTGTATGGGTCATGTGGGAAAATCCACATGGATGGGGTAGAGGGAAATAAGAGAAAATCTGTAAATAAGCTGAAGGATTCAACAAAAATCTGGTGTAAAAATAGAAAACTTTGATTTGAAGTAGATTAAACAGAGGGGTTTTTTTAAAACCCACTTTGAATAATTGTTATACAATAACACTAGAATAAAAAGCAGGTACAGCATAATGAAATTACTGCAAAGCCCCAAATCATGAAGTCATTGTTATTAAGAAATGAACTTCATAAAGGAAGCATCTGGTGACTGAGGATAATTGAAATGGGAAGGCATTTAATAGTACAAAGGAAGATGCGATGCTTTTAAAAACTAGTCATAAGGATTTTTTCTGCAAGATCTGAGCTAATAAGTTAGAAATGACAACAAAAGAAGAATAGATTAGCAAATTACAGCATGAGGGTGAGCTACCACTGTCATGTGGGTTGCTGAAAAAAGCAATAGTTTGATGCCCCTGGGGAGGTATTCCCAAAAAGGACAGTAAACTGCTACAGTCATATATGTGACAGTGCTACGTGTCATTTAAATTACTACATGCTGTTCTTGCCCTTATTTCAGTAATGTTGTTCTAATTGAAAGAGGTCTAGGAAAAGGCCACAAGGATTATCAATGGAATGGAGAACCTCTCTGCTGAGACAAGACTCAAATAGCTTGGTTTGTTTAGCCTAGCAAAGTAAAGCTGCAAAAAGCTTGCTTGCTTGCTCTTTACAAGTTAAAGAAGCAAATAGCAGATAAAACAGCTGCTTAAGAAGAGGGAAAATATTGGCACAAGAACAAATTGTGCATCACCTGTTCTTAGATGCATATATTTGGGCTGGAAATGAGGAGATCTCTAAGGACTGGAGAGGGGAGATACCAGAAATGCTGTCTGACAGTAGAAATAGGAGAGAGATGCCAAGGTACTGTTAAGATGAAGTATGATTAATTTATAAACATGATTGTATAATAATGTGACTTGTGATAGCAGGCAATTAATTTTGATTTAGGAGGTTCCTTTCTGCCTTGTGTTTGGAATTCATTCAAAGGTCTTTCCACCTGCCTCAATGTGCATGTTGGCTGTGATGGCATGGCACTGAGGTAACACCAGTGATGACATTTTCAACTGTGTCATGAAATAGGGGACTATGCCAGTTGGGTTTGTTAAAGATCCTGTGACTATTTCTTGAGTTCTTTCTTACTGTATATGACTGTGTTAGCTTGCTGGTTTTATAGGTGCCTTCTGGCTCTTGCAGTTTTGCTGTGTCACTATAGGTCAGAATATTTTGCCAGTTCTAGAGCACTGGAATGCAAGGAAGAAACCAGATTTCCTCGGCCAAGGAGTAGCTCTGAATTCCCTGGCTCTGTTATGATTATGGGGTTGCATCCTACAACTCCACCTCTGGAACTGCAGGAATGGATGTGGAAGTCAGAGAGCAATGGCTACAGTGCTCTTGAGCTTCATCGGTCAGCCCAAGGTCGGGCATCCCTTTTGGCAACCACAGATGGGCAGTTCTGTGGCTCCTTCTGAGATATGCTCAGACTCAAGCCTGGTCCCAGGATCAAAAAGTTGTTGTGTTGCCAATTTCTCTTCACAGTTTTCATCTGGTAAGCCTTCCATTTTTCTGCAATCATTGGGTGGTAGGACCATGGATAAGCATTAATTCACTTTGGTGTTGTGCATTAGTAAGCAGCGGCTGCATCCCTTTCCTGAAATATATATGCCTTAATGAATGAAATTACATTTATACATAGACTGAAAAAAGTATGAGTGAATATATCTTACACAAGTGACAACTTTTTCGTTGCATTTAGTAAATTAACAATGCGTATGCTGTTGGTAGGGTATTAACACAGATGCTTCAGCCTCAAATACAAAATACCCATGCAGAAATGAGGTATGAAGGTTTGGGAATTTTGGGGTTTTTTTAGAAGGTCAAATATAAATCATGAGAACTGGATTTATGCTGACATTTGTCAGGTAGGGTAGGAGATACTGCCTGCAAAACCCCATGCAGCTGGATTGTGTACCAGCATATCTTTGTAAGAAATCTCACAAATGAGGCACCTATCTACCAGAAAGTCTTTTAATGCTTCTTTCTCTGAAATTGTCATGAAGCTTTGTCTCTAGATAAGAGAATCGTAATGAAATAAAGGAAACATTGTTTAGTTGTCAAAACATATTTGAAGTGTGACATGTGTGGGAAGAAAGAAACCACAGAAAATCGGATACTGGCTCCTTGAAATTTATGTACGTAATGTGATGACTGCGGATTGTCTAAAGGAATCTAGCACTTCATGGTTGGTAGAATCAAATATTTTATTGACCTTTCTGTTACATTTTAAAGAGGATTAATATTATTTATACATAAAATATACTGCAGAAAAGCTCAAGAGGTATTGATTTTTAATCAGCTTGATATCCCCTGGTTCTGCTTTGTTCAAGTATTTTTATCATGTTTGCTCAAATCTAGTAAGTGAAATAGTAGATTTGAACTGCATGTTGTGGAGCACCCATGAAACAAAACACTTCTTGCATAATAAACGAAATATCAGGTTTACTTACACGTTTAAAATTCTCTTTTACACACATAAGAGCTAGTCACAAGCCCTGCCTGTGGAACAAATATCAAATGTTTTGCTGTAAGAAAGACTAATGTTATTTATCCTAATTACTGCCTAATAAACAACAAAAGGCTAAATATGCAATCTTCAAGTGTAAAGGAACATACAGATGATACATAGATTTTTATATGAGAAGAGTCAAATGGTGAATGGGCCTATTTTAAAATATAAATATGAATTTAAGACATTGTGCTTATCTTCTTTAAGCATTTGCATCATCAAGATCATATCAGCTTCACAAGAAATTAATCATGTTCATACCAACTTCACAAGAAACATGGAATCCTGACATCAGCTTTGACAGCTATAGCACAGGTAACTACCTCAATCTTTGGGGTTTGATGTGCATTTATAGCAAGTACTAGAGTATGCGATAATGATAGTGCAAATGAATTCTGTAAGTTCTCTCTGAGAACTTGTTCTTTCAATAATATTGTTCAATTCTGTGTGAACCATCAGTAAATTTTTAAGTTTCCTTTGAATTATCTGAGGCCTTTATAAAATGGTCCAGGAATATGCATGCATGTTTATGTTAACAAGGTTAAGAATCTGAAGTGAGGTGGTGAGGGTCTATGTTATCACAGCACAGTGACAAAGATGGTGCTGTAAAGCCTAAGACAATATTAGCTCATGCTTGAGGTTTTGCCATTTTATGCTCAAAAATTACTCTTGAAAACTGGGAATAGCAGTACTTTTCTTCACAGATACTAGTCAGGAGTACAATTTTCCTTCTCCAAAAGGGTTTGGAGGAAAAATTTACTCATAGCAACTGATCAGTACTAGAGGAGAAAGCTGACTCGTTGGTGATAGGCAATGTGCCACTGGTTAGAAACTGCTGGAAGCTGGTGGCACCTGAAGTAGTCATTCTCTGACAACTGCTTGGTAGTTGTGTAAACCAAGTTCATGTTTCATTCAACTCATAGCTGACAAATACCTTGGATTTCAGAAACTAGTGTGGTTGTCACCAGCTGCAGCGCCTTTTTCAGTAATTTTGCACTGAAATTCAAGAATGAATTAGAGACTTAAAAGTTTCTACCAAAGTTGTAGCTGCAACTCTTTACAAGTGAAATTGCCTGTATGGATTTATAAAGATGCATGTGATTTGATCTTTAGCTCTGTTACACTTATGGTATAGTCTCTCCTCTTATGCTTCTTTCTGCAATTTTCTTTCTAGTGTTTTCTTAACATGGGCTTTGTGGCCAAAAAGAGATGCTCCATGGGGCTCCATGTAGTTCCAAGAGCAGGACGTAAGTGAGCTATGGGTCAGGCTGACAAAAGGCTCAAGGGAGTAAGGTTTTTCCCTCATGAGGGAAAATAATCTGCTGCCTCCTTAGGAATTATAGGACTCATAACGCACACACCTTCTTCCCATACTATTAGGTGACTGAAATGTTGACAAAAAGCTTCAACTCATTTCTTTCAACCATCTCTATGCCTTACCTGCTTGAGGAAATGTGAAACTGTGGCTGTATTCCCCTCTCTCCAGATGTGCATTCATATGAAATGAAATGATGCTATGCAAGTGCGTGGCCTCCACAGGGGAAATGCAGGAAACCAACTAGACAACCCAGGGCACTCAGAAATAACAGAGAACTTGCACTAATACTGTGTGAGATGTTTCAGCAGCAGCAATACTTATGTTTAAACAGCAGTTTACTAAGTCCGTTTAGCAAGTCAAAACTGTATTATTTTTTGTTGAATACATGATATTTTGAGACCATGCAAATGAATTCAGAACAGAACATGTCAGTGAATGAGGCCTGTGCAAGCTGGAGCTAGCCTGTGGGGGTGCTTCCCCACATGGCCTGTTATACTCCCCAGCTCTCTCTTCCTTTCCACTCCCTGTGCCTGGATGCAAGAAGCGATTGCAGCCCAGACTGCGTCAGGCAGAGGCCCTGCTTCTGCTCCTTTTGAAAGCTAAAGTAGTTCCACATACTTTAATGTAGTCAATCCTGATTTACTGTGGCACAGCTGAGCTTGTAATCTGGCTCTAAAACAATAAATTGATGCACACTTGAGGGGAAAGAGATCTTATGTAGAATGAGGAAAATGCCTTTGTTAAAGAAGGACTGTAAGATTTTTACTTTTTTGTTTCATTTTTGTAATCTCTGGTAAAAAAAAAAATAAAACAGTTTTTTTCTCAGATCTGTCACTTCAGATTAAAATAAAGAGGTTGTATAGTAAATAATCTTTTGGGCTTTGTGGAACTGAATGTAAACAGTGTGTTGTTTGTCTCAGTGAAATGCCTGCCTTTTTACATGTCAGGGCACTTCTGATAATCTTGTGTTGGCATCCTTAGACTGCGGTAGGGGGGAGTCATTTATTTATTCCCTTTTGGCATCCATAGGATTTAGAGATGAGACATTGCCCTCTGGATACATAATCCAATTCTGATGCCTTAGTTTTTTTCCAGTAAAACATCAATAATTTGATATGTTTCTATTGTCTACAGAGGTTTTGTCTTAATGAAAGACATTTTAAGCGGGTAGTGTTTCAGAGCAAAATTTCTCTTGTGTAGCTTGTCATTATGTGTATAACACGTAAGTAAATCTTGTCTATTAAATTAATGAGAATGTGGGGAGAAGGAAATATTTTTGATCAGCGGTAACCAAACTCTGTGAAAGGGGAGGAAGAAAGATGGGCAAAAAGGTTCAAAATACAGCACCGCATTGTTTGCAAAAAGCCTGCTGTTCCTTTATGTCTAACTGATCCGTGCCAGAAGCCCTCTTGAATTTCTGCAAGAATAGAGCTTCAGATCATCTGCATTCAGTGCCAGAGTCATGGCCCTGGAACCGATAATTGCCTCTGACAGGATTTAATTACCTTCTCCAGGACCTTTTCTCTGTTTGATTGGAGACCACCCCCTGCCTCCGATCAAATCAGACAGTAATAACACGCCGTGGCGCCGGAGCCAATCCCGAGCGCGGCCGATGCGGTGACCTTGCCGAGCTGGAGCCCATTGGCGGTGTCGGCCTTGGCGGCGGTGGCAGCAGCCGTCAGCGCCCGGCCACCGGGAGATAAGAGAGCAGCACTCACACTAATGGAGCCTGTCAGCACACCGGGTCCTGCGTGGCAGTTGGGCTGGCACAAGGGCCCTGGTGCCCAGACCCACAGTTGGGGTTCAGCATGCCCCCAGCGTGACACAAGTCATCTTCAGGAGAGAGTCTTCCTCCTCTCCCCTTCTGAAACAAGTCAGGGGTGAATTTCTTGTGGTGACACTCACCGATGTTTTGTTATGTAGATGGAGAGTGTCACTACTTGGTATGCATCACACAGCCCTGTTTTTAATATTAGCTTGACACGTGCAGTCACTATATTATTTATGGCTGTTCTAACATAAAGTCTAAATGTGTCCTCGGCTTTAAGAAAGAAAACTGTATTTCCAACCTGAATGATTCTATTATTCTATTCCTCTAGCAATCAGTTTTGGAGAACTGATGCAGAATTTAGAGTGCGATGGGTTTTAGCAAATATTTTCTCATTCTCAGAAATTAAGCAAAATCTTTTGCCCACACCTCATTTAGCAGCTGGTTGTCTTGAAAGCGTTACTGCTTTAACTGGCCAGATTTCAGCTGTAAGGTGTGTGTAGCAGCCAAGAGGCAGTAGATACCCTTTTGTTTTTGTTCAAAGTTTTATTGATCTTGATGAAGGTAAAGGGCTTTGTGCCTGCTCCAGCGAAGCCAATGGCTGAGCTGCAGGTGGAGCAGGGGTAGGTCCAGGCTTATTTCATGCTGGATTATAGCTTTATCTGTTTTCACCTTGAAGGGAGATGTAAATGCCATGGAGTGAAATGGAGGAAGGGGTGATTTGATGTCATGGTAACTTCTCCAACTGCCTGTACAGCTGTACATAGAAACCCAGTGCTGCTGGAGGCAATGCGTCTCATAGCACCTCAGATATCAGAGAGGGGATGTAGATGTGAGTCTTTTCCTTGCAGTTCCACTGAGAAAAGTGGCAGCTACCCTGGTGAATGCCTTGCATCATGGTATTTCCCCTTCCAATTTGAAAGGCCTGCCAGTACAAACAGGGAAAAGGATCACAACCAGTGCTGCAGGAGTGGCACTTCTCAGAGAAGCAAAAGCACAGAAGGGGGGGGGATGGGGGTCGTTATGAGGGTGTGTTTGTTCAGTTCTGCATTAGATAATCTAGCCCTTGGTGCAAAAACCTTCTCTTCATTTTGCCGCTTGCCCTGTTTTCCCCTTTTCCTAGGTTGCCACATAACTGAGGATCCAAGATGTTTTCATATGCTCTGAACAGGAGTTACAGTGACATAGGACTTTTATTTCAAGGCTGAGAGGCTTCCTTCAGAAAGCACTGTTTGGTGAAAATAAGTTGTGTTCCTACAAGGCAGCAGATAACCATGTGTAACTCTGGCCTAACCAAAGACCAATTAACTTGAGAGTTATTTCTGTGGATGGTCTAGCAACACATCTCTTCTGAGATGAAGAGATGTTTGAAAGGAGAAGGTGGAGGTGTGAATTTTCTCTTTTTCTCTCAAACCCCTGCTAGCATCTAGCAAAGCATGCATACTGCTTGTATGGGCTGCGACACTGCCCAGATGCTCTTCGCTGTGGTGCAAAAGCTCTTCCCTTTTCTCAAAGATCAAATAGACAGCAAACCGTTCCGAGAGCAGATCCCTCCAGAAACATGGAGGGAAAAATCCACTAACCCTGATTCTCTAAAAGTTTTAATTTCTAGAATGGACAAAATCACCGATGTTTTTTCTTGCGTCAAGTAGTAACAGAATAAAACGGGGGGGGGGGGGGGAGGGCGGATGGAATCTGAGGCAAGTAGTGTTTTATTTATTTATTTTTTCATTTGCCCAGACAGATTCCACTGTGAACATGTAATGGTGTTCATTGAGGCACTGTGTTATTTTAAGGTAAATCTGCTGACTTCAGAATGCATAATCAGTTTCATGATTGAAATAAATTATATCACAGGCATCTCTGGTGGGGAAAAGGGAAGGAAATGCACAGAACAAGAGTGCTAGGACAGCTTGCTGCTTAGGATGCTAGCCTAGAACCTTTTTCTTTGTTGCTTGTTTAAGCAAATGGTTTTGAAAGGTTCTAGGTCAACTAAAAGCTTATTTTGAAAACATTGTAGACACTCAGAATCTAAGAGTCTCTGAAAGATATTTTTGAAAATGTTTCTGAGGCTCAGTTCCATGGCTGTAAATTTGGAATCACAGCACTTCTTGCAAAGGTGACGTTTGAATAAATACATTCTAAAGAAATTGGAACAAAACAGAAGCTGTCTGAGGACCTAGGATAGACAGGCTACACAGCCTGTGGTACTGAGAGCATTTACTCCCTAGCAGTCACAGCTGAAGCAGCTCGGGCATCTATACTCTCCCCTGGCAGGTTGTTCCCAGCTTTTGTGTCTGCTGCCACAACTGTTTGCACAGCGGCACAGGGAACTTGATCAAGGAATAGATCCAGCTGGTAAAAGATAAAATATATGCTGACTGCATGGCAACACAAATGTCTGTGCCAGCCAAAACACTGGTTGGCACGTGAGGCGGAATGGAGGCCAGGAGGATGGAGAATGTGCGCTACTTAAGCAACCTGCTGCTGAATGCAAAATCAATCTGTTCTTATTTGCCAAGTTCCTTCAATGTTAACCTAGAACAGAAAAGGTTTTGTTCTCATGTGCAAAAAATGACTGACCATGGTCTGATTGAGAAAACTTGGAAATTTTTGACACTGATTTCTATCCAAGCAAAACTGGCTTTCTGATTTATATATTAAAAAATAGAAGCAAAATAAAGCTATTTTTGTTAACAATGGCAGTAGCCCATGAAAGAGATGACTTAGAAGCCATATTGTTAAGTGTTATATTTTGATTTTTCTGAAGGATTTAATAGAAAGCATACAAATGGAATGCTGCCTTTAAAAAAAGAAAACAGCTATAATTTATTATTTTTTAACTTTTCTTTGAAGCTTGTATTGTATGTCTGCTACAGTATTACTTTTTTAATTACCATTGCCTAATTGTGAGATAAATCATTGTTGCATTACCCTTTTGTATTTGAGATACAAACACTCATACTTCAGGTTTGTCTTTCCAGGCTTCACTGGCGGTATACTAAAGATGAATTTCATCTATTCCATGTGACACAGGTTGTTTAACAGGAAAATGTTTTTATTAGAAGAGCTGGGTTAAGGGTCCATCTGGAACCAATTGAATTCTCTAATGGCCTAACATTCTATTTCTAGAGGGAGAGAGGAGAAAAAGCAGGGAGGAAATGCAGGCTAAGAGTGTAGTTCTGTAACATGAATTTAAGAACTCTCCCCTCTGCTCCCTCCATCCTCTTGTTCCTGCTCTCTTGCTGTAATTTGCCATGTCCTCAGCTTTGTACATATAGCTACATCTATAGCTTGCCCTAAATTAGACTGTTCAAATAACTGCTGTTAAAATTCATCATCCAAAAAGGATGGGGGGAGCGTTTAAATAGAACAAATAAGTGAAGAGTAAAATGTGCTATGGGAGAGAAATGAGGGTGGGTCTGTGAGGGGAAGACCTGGACCTCCTCAAGACATTATCATTTGAGCTAGTCATCACTAAAGCCCATATGACACATAATTATAGACTCAGTCATTAGACTCCAATGATCAGCAGCCCTCTTTAGATTACCAGAGTATTACCGTGTACCTCCTAGGACTGCATGCTGGGGCTTTAGCAATAGATGAACTACTATAAAAATGAAAGGCTACATATTGCAGCCTGATGCAAAGTCTAGCAACAATTCCAGATGTCTTTTCACTATTCCAAGTGGCTTTGGATAGAACCCATGTGTAGCACTTCCACATTAGATGGGAGGAATTCAGCCCATCATGTGCTACGAATCAGGCTGAGCTAGAAAAAAAAGAGATCTGCAGCAGCATGTCTTTAAGGGACTTTTCTGTATCAAAAAGGCATTGAGACAGCACTTGTCCTGATATTGTCTTTATAGACCCAGAACTTACTGAGTTCCCCATTTTGTAAACTTATTCTCATATTTAGGCACAATGTTAAGCAATTTTTCCCAAATGCAGACAACAGCAAAAGCTTCCTATGTGTCCAGGACAAAAAGGGCTACAGTACGTACAATAATCTATGTCATGGTATTCTGAACTTTTTGATTACATTGCTGGTTTAGTTTCAAACTGGAGTGTAAGAGTCACTAGGGGTATATCACTGTATTTAGCTCTGCTGTTTCAGCAGCATAAAAAAAGGTCTCTGCCCCAAACACCTTAAAATTTTGTTAGGAAGCCATACAGAAGGAAGTTCTCAAAAAAGAAAATGCTTTTCCTATTTGAAGTTGACCATTGAAAACATTTTATTTCTAAGTCATATTGTATTATCAAGTCATATCAGGGGCAAAGTTATATCAAAATGTAGAAAAGAATATTGCATTGTTAATAGAAATAAAGAGCTGTGGAGTCTGAAGTGGTGAATTTTGTTTAGCTTGTGTTCCTTAGCACTGCATCCCTGGCAGAAACTTTACAGGGTAGAGCATGGCTAGAGGAAATTAATGTAAAAAGTGTTGATTGTAGAATATTGGTGAATGCATTTGTAGACGTGTCTGGGGAGGAGCTAACTGTGCAGTTCACCCCTAAACCATCTGCTTAAGTGCACTGCACAGTTATTTGAAAAACCTTACAACAAAGATAAAATCCTGAGTGCAAAGAGCCTAAAAATGCATCTATATTGAGAAATTGTAGCCAGTTGATTATTCAGCTGGCAAAATGGAAATTTCAAGTTGCATAGACAGCTAATTGTCGCCTGCCTCTGGAATGACAGGTCTATAATTTTTAGTTTTGTGCACATTCAAAGCCAGTCACCTTGACACTTAACAGTCCATTATCTGCCGGCCACCGACCATATGATGATATTCAAAGAGTGACAGGTCTTTTCCATTACTGAATGATAAAATGCACTGTGCTTTATTTGTATAAAGCTGTCTTCAGACAGAACAAACCAAGTGCTTATCTGATCCTTGCATGCAACAATGACATTGGGACACCTTTTACTTCACAGGGCTAACCTTTTTTCTTGTTGTCGTTGTTCTGTTGGGATAAAAATGAGAGAAATGTGTGAAATTGGTATCCCCAGTATTGTTTTCTAGAAGAACAGGTAGGCTGTCATATGTATCTATCATTTCTTTCAGTGTTAAATAAGATAGATGATAGGAAGCATTAGGACCCAGGTTGTGCAACTACATGAGCCATAATCTAGGGAGCAATGTTTATTTTTTTATAAAAAGATTGTTGTGTTTTCAGCATGAATGCAAAACAAGGTCAGGAAACATGTCCCGGGGCACTTGCTATCAAATACTAGAAAAGAAAATACTGCCACAAATCCGGCTAAGACCTAGCACTTAATTCAGACTTAACAAGGGGTTGGATCCAGCCAGGGACTCTGCCGCAGCTTCCCTGGATGTGGTAAGTGTGTCTGTGGCTGTGTCCCTGATCTGCATTCTTGAGAATACAAGACTGGTCACCACCTCTCTTTATAGAGAAAGCATAGCTTGAAGAGCAGCCAGTGCTTGGAGCTGGTTCTTTAGGTTATCATATTCCCTGCTGGGG
>JAOEHY010047245.1:4646-18601 GCA_025447955.1 Psilopsiagon aurifrons
ATTTGAAAAATCATGGCAGTCAGGTGAAGTTCCCGACAACTGGAAAAAGGGAAATATAACCCCCATTTTCAAGAAGGTGAATATGGATGATCCAGTGAACAACAGAGCAGTCAGCCTCACCTCTGTGCCTGGAAAAATCATGGAGCAGATTCTCCTGGAAGGCATGCTGAGGCGCATGAAAAACAACAAGGTGCATGGTGACAGCCAGCATGGCTTCACTAAGGGAAAATCCTGCCTGACCAACCTGGTGGCCTTCTATGATGGGGCTATGGAAGTGATGGACAGGGGTAGAGCAGTTGACGTTCTCTACCTGGGCTTGCGCAAAGCGTTTGACACTGTCTCACATGACATCCTTGTCTCTAAATTGGAGAGACATCAGCATGATAGTTGGACCACTTGGTGGATAAAGAACTGGCTGTAGTTCTGGTTGTGGTCAATGACTCAATGTCCAGCTGGAGACCAGTAACGAGTGGTGTCCCTCAGGGATTGGTGCTGGGATCGGTCTTGTTCAACATCTTTGTCGCTGACATGGACATTGGGATTGAGTGCGCCCTCAGCAAGTTTGCTGATGACACCAAGCTGAGCGGTTCGGTTGATATGCTGAAGGGAAGGAATGCCATCCAGAGGGACCTTGACACGCTTGTGAGGTGGGCTGATGCCAACCTGATGAAGTTTAACCATGCCAAGTGCAAGGTCCTACACCTGGGTAGGAGCAATCCCAGGCACAGCCACAGGTTGCTCAGAGAAGAGATTCAGAGCAGCCCTGTGGAGAAGGACTTGGGGGTGTTGGTCGACGAGAAAATGAACATGAGCCGGCAGTGTGCACTCACAGCCCCGAAAGCCAACTGTATCCTGGGCTGCATCAAAAGGAGTGTGACCAGCAGGTTGAAGGAGGTGATCCTGCCCATCTACTCTGCTCTCATGAGACCTCACTTGGAGTACTGTGTCCAGTTCTGGTGTCCTCAACATAAAAAGGACATGGAAATGTTTGAACAAGTCCAGAGGAGGCCATGAGGATGATCAGGGGATTGGAGCACCTCCCGTATGAAGATATGGGCTGAGAAAGTTGGGGTTGTTCAGCCTGGAGAAGAGAAGGCTGCTTGGAGACCTCATAGCAGCTTTCCAGTATCTGAAGGGGGCCTATGGGGAAGCTGGGGAGGGACTCTTCATTAGGGACTGTAGTGAGAGGACAAGAGGTAATGGGTTCAAACTTAAACAGTGGAAGTTTAGATTGGCTATAAGGAAGAACTTAACTGTTAGGGTGGTGAGGTACTGGAATGGGTTGCTCAAGGAAGTTGTGAATGCTCCATCCCTGGCGGTGCTCAAGGCCAGACTGGGCAGAGCCTTGAGTGATATGGTTTAGTGTGAGGTGTCCCTGTCCATGTTAGGGGGTTTGGAACTTGGTGAACTTAAGGTCCTTTCCAACTCTAACTATTCAATGATTCTTTGATTCTAAACATGCTGCAGGCAGGGTGCCATTCAGTGGCACCTAGGCAGGATGGAAGAATGGGACAACAGGAACAAAACAAAATTCAACAAGGTCATAAGTCAAATTTTAGAAAGAGTAATTCCTGGTAGTGGTACAGGCTGGGAACTGGCTAGCTGGAGAGCAGACCTGCTGAAAGTGACCTGCTTGGTAGACAGCAAGCTGAATGTTAGCCAGTGGAATGCCCTGGAAAGAAAATACACTGACAGTATCTGGGCAATATTAGCAGAATAATATTAGCCAGCAAGTTGAGGGAAGTGATTATCTCCCTCTACTCAGCAGTTTTTAGAGGATAACAAGCTTACAGCATTCAGTACTTTGACCCCCCAGAAGAAGTAAGACATTGACAAAGTGGGAGTTCAGCAGAGGGACCCCAAGAGAAGGCTGGAGTGTGTACTCCATGCAGAGATGCAGACAGAATAAGGCTTGTTCAGCTTTGAGAAGAGAAGGCTCTTCACAGTGGTACATATCATGAGAACAAGAGACAAAAACCATAAACTGACAGAAGGGGGTTTCTGATTAGACATAGGGAAAAGCTTTTCAATCATGAGTTCATTCATGACTTGTAACAGGTTGCCCAGACAAAACTGTGCAATTTCCATCTGTGGAAGTTTTCAGATCAAGCCGTGATCAACAGGGTCTGATCTCTTGCTCGAATATCTAGTTGACCTTATGAGGTCCCTTCCCAAACTCATTTTCCCTATGAAAGCATCCTACAACTCAGACTCATAATGATTTCCCTTTTCTATTCTTGTTTTCACAGTCCTCCACTCTGCTTTCAGACCTCAGAGGTGTCTTTCACTGAGGGTGAGTTCAGAACTGCTCATCTGAGTAGAGAGAGGAGGAGAAATCTGAGAGAGAGGCAATCACTGCAGGGTCAGAAATGGGCACTTGTCAGGATTAGATTTTATTAATGGATTTGACAAAAAGCCTCGAAGTAGTGACTGATGGATGTAACCAGTTTGCCTTTACATTGCAAATCTTCAAATTTTCAAAGGAGTATGGACCTTGGAGTCAGTGTTACTCTTATAACAGTGAAAAATAGAAAGAAAATTGAGGTCTGTATTGCAAATATCTGTAATATGATATGATAGAACAACAGTTCTTCAAACTCTTTTCTTTACACACAGATTTCTAAATTTAACATGCCAATTCCAATGTCACCTGAAGGACCTGGTTCTGCTCTTGAGCTCATGTTGAAAATATCCTGCTAGTGCCAAAGCTTCCGTGTTGATTCATCAGTGCCATAAATTTCCAACCTTTATGGATTTACAAGACTATTGAATTATGCAGCTTGTGAAGCTCTCTTGTAGGATTGTGAGTGACCTCTTTTCGATTGCTGAAATCAATGTTGTAGAATTATGATAGTATTCTTTCTGACACACTCTTTGTATTGCAAGGAATGTGTACTTCTAAAGAACACTGCATGCTCAAGAAATAGTTACGAGTTTCACTCAAACACTTGAGTAACTGAAAATGTTACATCCTTAACATTCCATTTCTGTGGTGTTACAAACCAGCTGATGTTCATATGAAGGCTAGCTGTAATTGCTGGAAGATGACAAGAAAGTACTGGTATTTAATTCTGGCATGTATTTTCGCATTTATTGAATGACATCAGCTTCAGCAGGCTGCCCATGAATCAATCAGACACTGACATTATTCACTCATAAAGCTGGACAGTCACACCCTCCCTTGTGAGCAGGAAATACAAGACATGCTACAAAAATAACCACTTTATCTTATGCAGTGCCTCTTTAAAGACACAGGGAACATACCTGCTGTGTTGGTATATAGACAGAAAGTGCACAGAATGAGCCATGTGTTTTGTCTCTCATGAAGCCAGATATACATTCACTTCTCTTTTGAAAAAGTATTTAGAGGTACTATATTATTATTTATATATTTGAGATATGTTTTATAATTGATTGAAGCCTTTATTCTTTTGTAAGGTGCATTTCTTGCTGTAATAAAGGATGAGTACAAGGGAAGAGTCCGGTGGTCTGCAAAAGTCACCATGATTATGCAGTATCTGTGCAGGAGGTCCAACCTGTAAAGAAAAGCAGTGATGATGAATGGTATATCAGACACCTGCCACTGAATGTGAAGGTAGCAGAAATGCCTAATTTGGACTGTGGAGATTTTCTTGAGTTGCCATTTGGTCAGAGTTACGGTAAAAACCATGAAGCTGCTCCTCTCATGCGGTGTGGGAATATTCCTGCAGCCCAGAGTTAAATCTCTGCCACATTCTTCTTATTCCAAATTGCTCTGCTTCTCCATGTGAGTAACTGAATATCTGTTGGGGCAGAAAACAAGAGAGAAATTTGCTAGCACATGGCATAGGACATTCACCCAATTTCTAAGGCCAAACTTTCTTGATTCGGATGCACTTCCTTGGAGATGTTTCATTTGGATAAGGTGGCTGCTCCTACTGACTGATTCCCAACTACATCCAGGCAGAAGGGCCCCCAGTCAATCGGAAACTGCAGGGAAGCAGGAGCAGCAGTGCAGAGGCAGCAGCTTGGGAGCTGGCTGTGCAGTAAGACTGGAGAGCAGTGAGCTGGGGAAGTGGAAGTGGAGGACCCTAAAAGGCAGACAGGTCTTCATTGCAGCTGGCAGGAGACCAGCCATAGGCATAGCAGAAGAACACGGGGTCTTGGCCTGCAGGCAAGACACTGGGACGGAAGCATCCTGATAGGATGTCTGTTTTGTTGCTCTTGTGTGGTCTGCACACAGGGGCCCAGCTAGGAAGGGTTGTTTTGTTCTTTTCCCTGTAATCACCCTCGAAGTTCTGCCCAGCATGTTTGCAGCATTTTGTTCTGGCTTCTCCAGGAAATCCACTCTTTGTTTCACTGAAAACTGTGTGTGTTGGTGCAAACCCAGTGAAGGCTGCAGCCTACAATATGCTTCTGAATCTCTTGGTGCTTGCACATGAATTTCAGATATTGATCCAAATTAGCATGGGGTGACAAAAGACTACTGTGCCGCAACACACACATCAGCATCTACTGGTGGGGTGGGTTGTACTTGCTGCAGTCTGGGTGCATGTGGGAGCTCAGCAGAAGTTGCATGGGCACTGCTTCCAGTCTCCGAGGGCCTGTCCAAACCCTACTCTGCTCTAATTTTTGGTTCTTATTTCTTTTTTTTACCCTTTGTAGTCTTTATTTAGTATATGTTTTCAAGCATTTTTCTGCAATATATACAGCAGAATACTGCTATATTTTAATATGAGGCCTGAAATCCACATGGGTTTACAGCACCTCAAGAGCTCAAGATGAATGCTCAGTAAACACTACTGTAAGACTTAAAGGCATCTGATGGTAAGCAGCTGTATCTTGTGTTCTTATTCTGGACGTAAATCAAGAAGACCTCCACATATAGATATGATGTAGATGCTACCCAGTGGGTATGCCTTTCTGCTCCCATAAAGATAGAAAGTGGAGGTAGCTGGCTTTTCATAGAAGGTAGTCAGCACATCCTAATAGCAAGCACCAAATTTTCTTCTATTGCAATCTGTTGTATTCCTTCTACTGCAGCCTATTTTGCCATATGTTTAGGTATTTATATCTTTAGCTGCAGAAGGTTACATGATTGTTTAAGGTTTTGATCATTAGAGTTCTTAATTAGGCCACATTCCTGTGTTGCTAGTTACAGTCCAGATTTCTAGCAACTGCCTTTAAGATGTTTCCATTTGAAAAGCCATCCCTCTAGAGCTGCCCAGGCAAGACTGGCAAACTCGTCCTGCCCTGTAATTCTAAGGCTTTACCGTACTAAAGAGCATGATCATTGTCCATCCTTTCTAATTCTGGGATTTTCCAGACTCAATGGGCAGGATGTATAGCTGTTATTTTCCCCTAATGCTATGTTTGGAACAAGAGTCAAGCAGCTGTCCTAGAACAGAGAGTTAAGAACAGGAGAATGGTGGCTGGGAATGAAACTTTAATTTGTCCTGTGTGAGAAACATGGGAAATAGTTAGTCCTTGATCTGTCTTCCCCCACAACAACTCCACTGACAGAAATAGATGTGGAGTATTACATTAAAGCATTACATCATCGGGACAGATCCTAATGGGCTTATTTACGGCCAATGCAAAGCGAGACGGAGCTAGATTCTGATCTCGGATTGCCTGGTGTAAATTGGGAGTAACTGCAGAGATAAACTGACACAACCAAGATTAGAGTCTGGCCTCTTTGTTTGTAGCTGTTTTTGGAAGCAGCTGGCTTTTAGAAATTAAGGATGTGACATAAATCACTGGTAACAAAGTGGTTCTGGACTTGAGCCTCCAGCAGCTTCTGACCATCTATCTCTGCAAAAGTGATGGTTCTCCATGCAGCTGTTTAGTGTCCAGAGGCTTTCAGTCGAACAGAGTGGACAATCCTACATCTCCGACAGCCTCAAGGAATCAATGATATTTGTGTAGCACAGGAAACAGAAAGAGGCAGCTTACAAAATGCCATCCAATAAGAGATGGACTCTAATAATGGAAGTCTGTGAGCTTGAAGCAGTCGTATGTCATCTGCTTAGCTCTGGAGGGAGAATGGTGTTGGGCAATATGTAGCCTTGATAAGAAAATAGATCCTTTAGTGAGATATGTCCTGTTCATGGCTACAGGCACTATCCCTTGAATACAGCCAAGACAGAGTCGGTAAATCGGCGCCTTGAGAGGAGGAATGTAGAGTCATTTGTTGCCCTCTTATATGAAATGTGGCTTTTATTTTAAAAGGCCATAATATTATACATACAAAATAAGCTGGGGCTGCATTGCTTTTTGAATTTGTGTACCCCAGGATGATGATCACAGAGTCCTATGCTCTGCTTTTCAGTTTGAGGGTTGGAGGGCAGTGCATTTCACCAAATAATTAGTTACCTAGTAGAAGGACATGACACTATGTAGACTGAGGCTACATTGGTCAGAGGGCCATTTTTATGTCTTGATATTGCTGTTACAGATCAAGGTGAATACAGGCTTTATTTTTCAGTAGTGTGTTTGAGGAATAGTGTAACTAATAAGGGCTTTTTTAATTTTGTTTTGTTTATTTATTTTTTTTTTTGGTGTTTTTTTGTTGTTTTGTTTTGGTTTGGTTTGGTTTTTTTTCTGTTAAAATTGCTAAACGATGATGTTTACCTTGGGGCAGATAATTTTCAAATGATACAAACCGACGTAGCCCCACCAGCATCAGTTTGCACTGCTTGAAGATCTTGCTCACACCTTCATTATCTTAAACTGCAGACACTTCCAAGTTACTGTTACTGGACTGCAGCTTTTGTCTCCTCTGATATATTTCTTCTATGCAAAGTTTGTTCTTTTCTCTGGAGTCTCAGATAGGAGTCTTATCAGTGCAAGCAATGTATTTAATATGTCTTAATGAGTGGTGCAATTCCTGGTATCTGTTGTAATGTTTGTATTTGAGAGGACCAAGACTGTTTTACTCTGAGGAAAGCTAGGAGACAACTTGATTACTGTTGGTGGTGGGCAAAAGCTCCTGCCAGCCAAACCCCTTACCCCTACAGCATGTTATGGGCAGCTGAGCAGACACAATCACATGGAGAGAGATGAAGTTCATCACTTCAGTATTTAATGGTGTTCCAGTTCGAAAATAGCAGACAAATTTTTGTATGCATTATGAAAAAATCTCCAGATAGAATCCAGATTCTGAATTGTTTACTTTGATGCTTCTGCATGTATTCCCAGTCTTCAATGCTGACTGCTATCTTCTTTGTTTTAGAGAGATATCTTTTGCATATACAAAGCATTTATCTGAATGCAAGTTGCAAAGATAAATGCAATTGGCACTAGCATTAAGTGCCTAACACAGCAGCTTGAGAGGCCATGTGATGAAGGTATCAGCATCTGCAGAAATAAAAGCCAAAGTTCTGACTATGTGAGGTCAGTAGCAGCCTGTTTTTGTGGGTTGCAGGAAGGTTCTCTGTTAGGATGAGCTGAAGACTGATTTGGAAAGAAACCCGTTCCACCTTCCTGGTTTGCAAGTGCATTTCCCTGCACTTGTCTGTTTTCTTTGGAAGTGTCTCTCTCAAGTATTGACATATCCTGATTCTGCTCTATTCGTTAACCAACTAGAAATGTGCTGGAGCAGGGGGACATGCTCTGCCTAAGGTGTAGCTGTGGCTTTTAGATATGGCAGGCTTTACAAAGGACAATAACCTATTCCTTCCTAATGTGAGAGCAGCAGGAGCCAGGCATGCTGGTGGAAGTCAGTGCTGCTGCAGCCGAGGGAAGAAGTTGCTGACACCCAAAGAAATGAGAGAGGGTGTGATAGGAAAGACAAATATTTTGAAAAATTCCGTTTGTAAATGGGGGCCGAATGGCTGTTAGAAAACCAGGGCATGAAACGTGCTTCCTCTTCTCTAGGGGAATCATTTCCAAAGGGTGGAGCTGTAAAATACCTTGGTATTATAGTTAGTGTTTCAGTAAAATATTGTTGTAGGACAGAGGTCTCTGCACATGGAATCTCTCCTGACTCCCTATCTCTCATAGAAATTCTGTCACTTCTTCATTAAAGGGATCAAAATTCATCCTAGAGCAGATGCCAGCTGTAGCTTGAGCTTTTAAATGCTTCCAGTTTCATGTGAGAGAGTTGCAATTTCTGCTGGGGATGGGGAAAGGGACCACGAAATTTCCTGTGGAGAGCGGGAAGCATGTGTGAAGGATCCCTGTGTCTCCCACGCATAAAGGTTGTTATGTGAAAGGTATGATGTCTGCCTGAGAGTTGCTTACGGACTGGTTTTGCTTACTCCCTCTTGGGGTGTGTGTGAGGGACCAGGTAGAGTGGGTAGGATGCTCCTACGGCGGAGGGCACATGCAGATAACTCCATGTAGGAAGGCCTTAAGGGAGTCACTTTCTGGAAAAAAGGGCTCTTATTTTGGAGAAGGATGTATGAAGGGCACATTATGGCTTTCAAAGCAGGCTTCAGCCTTCGACTCCGTGTTGAGCTTTCTGCTTCTGTGATCTCAGCTTTCCCCTGGCTCTGTGCTTTAAATCCCTGTCTGCAAGCAGCCTAGTGGGATGGGAAGCTCTGCAAGGCAGGGGCTGTGTCTCCTTATGCATCTGGACCCAGGAAACCCTTAATTTGCTGTACCTCTGGGTGTTATTGTAAGGTGGATAGTAAATAAGAGTATTGACATATTATTTTGTAAAGCAGCATCTTGGCAGAGTACAGAAGAAATATGTACAGATAAAACGACCTTGTGATTTTGCAAGCGAGACCCAGTATTTGTTTTGAAACACATTGCCTCAATGACCCTGCTAGTTCTGCAGACATGTCCTGCCTGGAAATGCCAAAACAGGTTGTATGATGTATTTTTAACCAAGTTAAGGTTTTGTTGAAATAAAGAATATCAATCAAAGACTATTAGGCCAGAAGGCCACATTCCTTTCGCTGTTGTTGATTTCACCAGTATCTCTTGTCTGAAAGCCTGTGCTGACAGGGCGTCAGAAGAAAACTCCTGGGATGAGTGAGAAGAACTCCTGGGGTGAGTGGGGATGAGTGAGGGGAGCCACATGTATCTGCATCCCTGTCAAATGGGTGTCATCGGAGGTCAAGTTCTCAAGCTCCAGAGAGGACCCTCCAACACCCAGTGATTAGTCAAGGGGAGAGCCAGACACCCTTCATAGAACAGAAACAACATTAGATGGAGCATGACAAGGAGAAGGAGAATATAATACATGGGGGTGTGCAAGGGAGGTGCTGTTCACTGCTCTAGTAAAAGGGGAAGGGATGCATCCCTTTCCCTGTCTCAGATCCTCCCCTTCATTGCAGGGTATGTTCTAAATTAGATTGGTGTGTCAGAACTTTCTGACTATTGTGCAGAGGTCCTACAGTGTATGTGTTGATGTTGGTTAATTGCAGCTTGTTTTGGGCCAAGGCTGGGTAAATATCATGCTAGAATTTGAGCCCATGTGAAACTGTAGGTCACATGCACGTAGTAGAGCAGAGTTGGGTGATTTCTCTTTCCCCTTGGTGGCAAATGCAAATTTTGCTGAAGAAATGCCAGTTTTATTGTCTAGAAACTGTTCATAAATTTGAATGGCATTTGCTGTAGATTTGTTCAGAGAAAAAAAAAATGTTAAGATAGCACTGATAAAACCAAAGGAAAAATATATGCCCCCTTTTTATCAGCAGCAAGAATGTTTGAGAGACAAATTCAAGCCTCTTGTTTTCCTGATGTGACATGATCCTAAATCACTTTCCATCATAATTTGGTGTTTGGGGTATTTTAGTTGGTGATGTTCATGATTGCTCCTATGGGAGCCATCCTGCTCTCTCAGGAATACTTAAATATTTACCAAGCTGGGGGACAGGGATGGGGAAGGGGAGCTGGAGGTGGGAAAAAGTGATTGCCAGCCTGTCCCTAGGACACTTACCAAAGACAGAGAGAGTCTGAGTCACAAGCTCTGATCTCTTGCATGTTTGCTTAAGTAAAGAGGACTCAGGTCAGCCAAGGAATTGAGAGTAGCTTTCACTCCTCCTCTCCTGGTGAAAGCACGGAGGCAGTGAAGGCACTGCCCTGGGATGTGAGTCTCCTAAGGCAAAAGGAGGGATCTAAACCTCAGGCAACCTGCCTGAGCAACCCCACCACTTAGCCCTGGAAAATGGGGGGGGCACAACTACTTCCTCTCCCTAGCCAATGTTTTTAAATGTTCATTTTATCTGTTTTTCTTGTTTTGTTTTTTTTTTTTTTTTAACTGAAAAGTAAGAACCTCTTGCTTCAAGTCTAAAGTGCTTTACTCACTGCAAGCTGAAGTGTTTTGTTTTGGAGTGGGAAAAAAGCAACTACCAAATCATTGAACTAAAATTGATCCTGCTCTTTTTCTTGTTTAGGAGTGATGGAAGGAATTTAAAATCACCATTTGCCAAGAAGTATCCCAGCTTCCTCAGCCTGTAAATACCTACAGAGGTGCTTCAGCTGAAGCTGAGAAGGAAGTGGGTGACTTAGGAGGAGAGGCTTTGCCAGGGAATGGTGGGATTTTACAGCTCCCTGTGTGCTCTATTGCCTGCTGCCCTTGCATCTGTCTTGCCTCAACTGGGACCTAAAAACCATTCCCAAGGTTTTGTCAAAATGTTCACATTTCCATATAAATTTTGGGGTTTGGGCAACTGGAAACTATGACTTTAAATTTTTTTTTAAAGTGTTACCATTTTTCTCACTTTTTATTCTAAAACTTTAACCAAGGATTCTAAGAAGTTAATTAATCAAGAATTCTAAGAAGTTGTCCACAGTTGCAGAGACATCAAGACCAGAGACATCAGCTACATCTTGTTCTGATGCTGCACAATGGGCTAACCTCAAGGAAAGTAATTTGCTTTAGCAGCTGAGAAGCTCTTTACTTTGATTTTTTTCTCCCTGCACTTATCCACAGCTCTTCACATTTCATTGTCATTCATAGGGTTGTGTGGACGTGGAATGTTAGAGCATTTCTGTGAACCACCTTTCTTGCAAACAACATGGACTGATTGAGGCTACAGAAATTACAGAAACATACTAATGTAGAAATTCAGAAATATAACACATCATCTCTGTTGTTGTAAGTAACAAAAAATAAAAGCTCAAGGTTTTTTCCCAGAGGCCTGAAAGCTTTTTTGCTATTATTCAAATTAAAAATACATAAATAAAACAAGATCTGGGAACTGACAACACAGACTTTGGGGGCTCAGTTTTGTCTTATAGTGTCCCAGTATATCTCCTTTGATATTGCAGAGAATTCTGCTGGCTTACGCTGTAATAAAGACCAGCAGCTTGATGATTACCCTACAGCATACCTATTTCTTCCCCTCCCCAGTTATGCTTACTCACTGATCGGTGCTACCAGGCAATGTTCATTTTCTCACTTTTCATGGATTTGTCTTTTTCATGATGCCCTTTTCCCTGACTTGGACAAAATGATTGTCTTGGCTGTGACTACTTATGGTTTAAGAAGCATCACTGGAAGATCACTTCTTGAAGTTTTCCCTGCCACACTCTTTTTCAGGCCTCTCTTTTTCCATAAGACTTTACATCTTCTCAGTGGCACCAGAGGAAGATAAAAATGAACACCAAGAAGAAGCTGAGAAGCTTTTTGCCTTTTTGCTGCCACTTTTCTGTTTTCTTGGCTGTGCTGTCTCCCCCACTCTCACCTTTCCCATCTGTGCCCACTGTCCACTCTTCACAGCAGGAACTGTGCCTTTCTTTGGGTCTTTGGCGTCACTGATGCAGCACAACTCCATTTTCCACAGTGCCCCTGGATGCTGGAAGAAAAGGAGAAAAGATAGCCCATCACTACTTATAGTAAAAGAAAAATTCACCCTGATTGTCAGGACAATCCTGAGGGAGCCAATAAAAGTATTTTTATCTTTCATTACAGAAATGCATCCAGGCCAATGAGTGATATATTGGCTGAGCCTGGAGACAGGGGTCCCAGCAGATTGTTGGTCTTGTAGGGCTAAAGGGATCCAGCCTAAGGACCAGACTGGAAGGGAAGAGTGCAGATACATGACAGTTAATGATGCTGAATTATTTACTGGTTGCAGGGTGCCGACTGCATGCATGCTCTTATCCTGCGGCAAAAGTGAGGTAAACCAGGTTACATCAAACCTCAGAAGAAAGTGGCAGAAGTTAAGCACTTTTCCTTTCATGCTGGCCATGGAGTAGGAGCATGTGCACCTACCAAGCTACCTTGGCTCAGCTGGGGTGCTTTAATCCAGTGTTGTTTTATCTCTTTAGTACTGCCATTAAATTAGGTAAAAAAAGGCAATGACCTGTAACGAGTGCTTCTAGTTACACTGTGTTTGCCACATCAAGGTTAGCATTTCCAAAGCATGCAAGTGACTTAGGAGACCAAACTCAATTTACAGGTAGACTTTGTGGCTCCAAACTGCCTGAATTATTTTTGGAAATCAGACTTTGGGCCAAGTTGAAAAAAAAAAAAATAAAAATCAGAATTGCTTAGCATGGTAAACAATGGGATACAAGTACCTGAGTTACTTGGGTAGCTTTGAAAGCATTACTCATTTATTTCCTTCTTTGAAGGAGTTTAAAGAGTGACAAATCTGTTTTCCAGAGAAAAACAGTTCTGATTGTAGGATACAGCTTGAAGTACAGATTGCATAGTAAATGGGATAAGACAGATGAGGCTTTTAAAAGGATAATTACTGATGCATTTAACTGGGGGGTGGTCTCCAGATCTGCAACCTCTCCTTCATCTAGTGCTCTTAGGAAGTCAAGAATGGACTTGCCTGAGAAGGGGAGAAACCCTCTGCCAGAGACATTGAAACCCTTGAGCCAGGTACTGGCTCTGCCTTTGCAGGCTCTTTCTGCCACAGCAGTGCTGCTGCAAGGTTTAAAAGCACTCAGCTCCTCAGAGATGGAAACAGCACAGGTACGGTACGATAATCAAGAAGATAATCTGAAAGGCTATTTACAAGCATCATAATGGAAACAGGTTTCCATGACCTGCTCCCTCTTTATTGCTGTGCTTTCGGCTTGACCCGGCACAGGGTTTCTGCCTCTGCATGGCTGGGAACACCATGCCCAGCCTGGCAGGGGGCCCGGGGCTTTTGGAGGAGGGGGGAAGGTTTTGGCTACTGCTTGTAGTGGCAAATCAGCTGCAGAAGGGGGAGACAATGCCTCCTCCAGCCTGGCACCTCCAATTTCCTCTTCCCTGGTCATTTTCACACCCACAGAGGAGGAAACTGAGAAGGAGGAAAAAATCTGGAGTGGGTTAAGGAACACGGGTATGGAAGTCTCTGTCTGCCAGACAGCCCAAACACCTCTTTGAACCTCCCCATGGGGCCAGCTCTCTTGCCTTCAAAGGCCAAAGGTTGAAAGAGGACGAAGGCTCCGTTGGGCAACCACAAGAGGTACCAGGTGAAAGTCTGGTGACTACCTAGCACACAGGTGCTTGTACTAGAGGCATTGTCTTTGAAGGATGTCAAAATTCTAGGAACATTTCCTCTGCAGCACACAGGCGTGAACCAGCTTGCATGGGACATGGTTCAGCACGAGGCATCTCAAACAGCCTGAACATCAAAACAAGCAACACTCATGCCTAACTACTCTGATTATGCCCTTCACCCGCACACTTCGTAACCATCACCTCTTTTACTTCCCACTGTGGATCATCATGAATGAAACAGAAAACAAGGGAGATACTGTTAATGAGGTGCAGAGAGATGGATGCTATCACATTTTGTGCATATGTAACTAGTGGTTTTATCAGAGCTCCAACAGAAAACATACTGTCTTGCATTAGCCAGCTTAAAAAAATGCCTAAACATTCCAAAAAATACGTTATTCCCTCAGAATACAATGGTATGTGTTGCCCCTCCATCCCCCATCAGGAAGGGAGCTGTGGCAGGGAGATACTTCAAGGAGATTGTGGTTTATATTACAGCTGCTAAGATAACCAGGAGCTTTCAAAAAGAATCTCAGCTAGCGCGGCTTGTTTTACAATACCAAACTCAAAGAAGGGG
>JAOEHY010047245.1:18701-32572 GCA_025447955.1 Psilopsiagon aurifrons
GGGGGGGGAGAAAGTAAGTTTGTTTTCCACGCTGCCCCTTTATCTGGATGTCAAATATATCCCCTGGGAAAGGAAAACATTTAACCAGCAGATCCCATAGACACACACACACAGCCACACATGCGCCTTTTTCCCGTTAAGCCATGTCGGTGGCTGGAGTGTGGCGCTGTTCAGTCTATTGCTGCTGCTGGGGAGCTGCAGGTTTGGCAGCAAGGAAAAGCCCAGGAAAAATATGTTTCAGGTACAATGCTTGCAGACTCAAGTTCTGGTGCCAGGCAGTGATCTGGGATGGTAAAAACCATGAGGTGAAGTGGTAATTTGATTACAGTTGAGAGCACCTTCATGACAGAGGTTAACTATGGCTGGAGAGGACCATTTAATTATGTAGACAAAAGCATAACAAAATCCTGTCATTGCACAGCTCCCTGGATAGATCTCGTCTGAAATAAGATGCATGTTTTTAACAAGGAGGGGCATGAACTGTTGGTACAGTTTCTCAGGGGAGCACTGAGGGGGTCTTTATTGCCTCTCTGGATAACTGTAAATTATTTGATCTAACTCATCCAGAAGCTCTGGCCTTAATGCCAACATTATTGCTTAGATTCTGCGGTCTAAGATGATCATTATGAAACCTCCTGGTCTAAAAATCTCTTCCACAGCATTGTTACACTTGAGAAGTATATGCGAATGCAATCCCTTCCCTCATTATTTCCCAGCCTGACTGATGAGGAAACTGTGTCTTCAGAGCTCTGGATTGTAGCTCTGCTGATGGCCATGGTGTTTAAGCAACCAGCAGAGTAGTACGAATGCAAAGAGAATACCATATTTTGGGTTAAATTGATTAAAAGACTATCAGAAGGTAAGAGCAAATGCAGCTGCTAATTTGGGAGCTAAATTTATCTGCTGGCAGATAAGGAAGGACAGAACTAGTGTGTCTAAAGAATATGAGTATGCTTGGGAAGACACAAAAAACAAATAAAAGGAAAACTCTTTCTTGAGGTAGGATCAGATTAAGTAGCCAAGGCATTTACATAAACATATACTACTTTTTAGTGCTAGGTAACTAGAAAATGGCATCAAAATGAAATACGGAACTTGCTGAACATGCCTATGCGTTGGAGGAACAGAAAGGTCAAATCTATATCTGTGTTTCACAGAAGATTGTTGTCTTGGTATGAGGTTGAAACACATTTCCAGAATAAAAATTCTTCAGCTGTGGTTTGTTCTACATTCAAGTATGCATCTGTAGCCAGACTCTGTGGCTTGGGACGGCCACTGCACACACCACATCTGTGCGCTGAGCCTCTGCTCCTGTTCTGCTTTCTGAATGGGAAAAGCTGAATGTAAGAGGCCTGGTTTCTGTCTCACTTGCGCATGCCTTACACTGGTGTTACTCCACGTATTTCTATGGAGCTGTGCTGAATAGCTCCAGTAATAGGAAGAGAATCTTGGCTACAGCTTGAGAAATGGTGAGGAGCTTTCTTTTGAGAAGGCTTATGACTTTCTGGAAAGACTGTCATAATAGCTCAAATTGCAGTGATTTCAATAGGCAGAGTCCTGGTGTCACTGCAGAGAGCTGGAAGCTGTGCCACTGACAAAAGAGCTGTGAATTTGTAGAATCACAGAATGGTTAGGGTTGGACCTTAAAGCTCATCCAGTTCTGAACACCCTGCCACGAGCAGGGGGGACACTTCACACTAGACCAGGTTGCTCAATGCTCTGTCTGACCCGGCCTTGAACACTGCCGGGGATGGGGCATTCAGAGCTTCTCTGTGTGACCTGTTCCAGTGCCTCACCACCCTCATGGGGAAGGATTTTTTCCCCATATCTTATCTAAATGTCCCCTCTGTCAGTTTTCAGCCCTTGCCTCTGTTCTCTGCAAGCACCATGAAGCTTACAGTGTAAGTGTTCTTCTCAGATGGTGTCTTACCTGGAAGACCTTTTGGGTTTCAGATACTTCACAAGAGCATTCAGCAGCTAGTGAATGGGTCTGGGAGGTGTGACTGACTGCATTGCCAGCAACAGGGCCAAAAGTCTTGTGGTCATGGTATAAGGCCAGAACAGACCACTGCAATCATCTGTATTGCACAGGCCTTAGAGCAAAAAGCAGAAAGCCCATGCACTTCAGACAACTGAAAGCAAACCTCTTAAATATTCTTGGCTTAAATATGATCTGAAGTCTATGCTAGTTCCCTTGGAGGTTGGTTGCTATGATTAGCCTTGATGTTATGTCTTACTTGTTAAGCTGGCCTTGCTTCCAGTTCCAGTCATTTGATCTCATTACAGTTATGGCTGAGTAAAGAGAAGTTTTCTGTCACAACTCTTGTCCTCAACATCTCTTGGTCTTGTGCCTCTGCCTTTCCTTCTCCTGGGTCTTTTTCTTTATGTTGATTTTCTATAATCTTTCTCTTCTAAATACCCCAAAATATTTTTCCCAATAATGGAATCAGTCAAGCTAAACCATGGAAATTCTTAATGAAAGAAAACATGTTTCCAAACAAAATTATTTTATTTCCCATATCTGTTTTTAATGGGATTGTCTTTTTTTTTGACAATTTCCCTTTTTCCTCAGTCATTCAACCCTTTTTCTCCTAACACAGCGAGACTCACAACTCATACGACAATACTCCTTTGCTCCTTTCCCTCCTTGGTCTCTCTTGAAACGCTACCAAAGCTAAATCAACCCATTAGACTTCTCCCACGCTCAGCATTTTTCTGTTTTTTTGGAACACATTCTAGAAAGGGGGCTGATACCTCAGAAGATCTAAATCAGCATCAGGTTTTTTGAGCCAAGTAGTTTCAAGCTAGAACAAGGTAAATACAGTCTCAGTAGGTTCCAGACGGTTTTCTGTCTAGGCAAGACCACTCAGTTTCCAGCAAACTTGAAGAACTTTTGATTATTTTTTCTTTATCTCCCACACCCTCTCATCCGTTGCTTTTGTAATTTCATCAGACTACTTGCCATCTGAAGTCCATGCTGTCACTATACACAGTATGTTAACTGAGGTTTAGTATGCCTAGCGCCAGCACCAGATGTTTCATACATATTCGCAAGTGCCAGGAGTTCTCTTTCCTGCATTTACCAACAGTTTATACTCACAGGATATTCATTCCTTTGCAGAGAACTCCAGCTTATTGTCCGTCTTCTGGAGCTGTTGATGCATTTTGAAAAGGAGTTCATTGTTGCTCCTTTTAACTCAACAAAAGCTTCCTGCTCCTTGTCTTCGTTTGATAATGGGTTTCATGACTCTGTAGCAGTTAGCCATCTGTGAATGCCTGAATTAGCTGGAAGATTTTTTTCTCTCTAGCTGGTTGCCAGTGGGAATCTTTGACAATGAACATTTATAGACTCACAGAATCATAGAATCATTAAATCACAGAAAGATTTGGGTTGGAAAGGACCTTAAGATCACCTAATTCCAGCCCCCTGACATGGGCAGAGATGCCTTATACTAGACCATGTCTCCCAAGGCTCTGTGTAACCTGGCCTTGAACTTTGCTGGGGATGGAGCATTCACTACTTCTTTGGGCAACCTGTGACAGTGCCTCACCATCGTCACAGGAAAAAACTTTTTCCTTTGATCTAACCTGAACTTCCCCTGGTTTAGTTTAAACTCATTACCCCTTGTCCTACCATTACAGCCCCTGACGAAGTCTCCCTCTCCAGCATCCTTGTAGAGACCCCCTTCAGATACTGGAAGGCTGATATGAAGTCTCTGTGCAGTTTTCTTTTCTCTCCACTATAGAGATGAATGTAAACTTCGATATCTTTATTACTTTTATGATTAATAGTGTTTGTGCTGCAGCAATGCCAAGGGAGCTCACCTGGGTCAGGGTCCACTCTACACAGCTGGTCCACAGCTCTACACAGCTGGTCTACCTTCTGCAGATCTCAATAACAATGTTAGTGTGAATCACAGATTTTATTATTTCACAAACAACTATTTGCCCAGAAGCCTCTAAATTAATTTTGCCATTTGTATTCCCAGTTATTTAGTTGCAGCATGGAAGTAATCCCAAATGCTATAGATGGCCAGTAGTAGCCACTCTATGAGAATGTGAACATTGACTATGTGCATGAAGTTGTTCAGGAACAGCATCTTGGCTGATGCAGAAAGGGTGCGTGATATTTGCTTTCTTTTTAAGCATTTAATACAACTTCAAGTTAAAAAACATAATGACAATTTTAGAGAAGTAATTTTAAATTCCTTTGCACATTTCTGGCAGGAAATAATTACTATATTCTGATGTGGTTCTATATCCTATGTTTGTAATATATAATATGTAACTATATTCTGTGGTTGTAATGATGATCCCTCAGTGAAGATGCATTTACCTTTTCTCTGCCTTGTTTATGGACTGTTAGCTGCTCTTATCATGACATCAAAAGAGATTAGAAGTCTAGTGCAATCTCCAGGCTGTTCATTCAGCTTTAGGAAACTTGTAGCGTGTGGAAAGGTCTCAGGACTTCAAAACCTAATCACTTTAGAGAATTACAGCAGTTCAGTGTGCAAAAAGAACACACAGCTACTACTCAAGAACATGTGAAAAACATCTCTGTGGGGATTATTGCATTGTATCTGACCACATATCTGTCTAATTTAATACGTTTGGAAGGAGTTGGTAGCATATATTATAAAGGAGAACATTGCACCACTGTGCTTGTGAGGAAGTTTCTTCCTTGCCCCAGCTAGTTAATGGATCTTGTGTCTGTTTTTTTTTCCTGTATTATCAGATTTTTTTTATTTAAAATGTCTACTTGTTCATTCATTTCTGTGACTCAGAAAACCATTGTGGAAATCAGTTTTCAGGAAACCTCTTTTTAACAATCCTTAATTCTGATATTAGTACCTTAATTTTGGAAAACAGTTGCTAAGTAAGAACTATATTTAAAATCCTCTGTAACAGGATTTAAACACTTTATCTGTGCATTAACATAGTCAGGCAGCTTAAAAATTATATTCTCATGAGTTACTTTGGCAAAATGTCTATCTGAGTTACTGGTCTTGAGGTGATTTATCTGCTCTAGCTATTTGTACTGGATTTAAAAGGGAGCGCCTCGTTCTTAAACTAATTGCCCGTCATTTATTCCAGGGGAAATACTTTTATAAGGATAAGGGGCTAAAGGCCAACTTTTCAAAGGCATGTAAGCGCCTAAAGATGCAGATAGGCAGTGGGAAGGTTTTCTCTGAAAGTGCCGAGGCAGCTGAGGTGTTCTTGAAAAATCCTGTAGGTGTTTGGTTATGCCTTAGGTGCCCACATACCTTTGACAGTATGAACCTAAGGTTTTTTCTCTGGCCAAAAAAAAAGGTCTCCAGAGCAGCTGTAACTCAGAGGCTCCTTGAGACAGGCACGGGGTGCACAGAAGCTGCTTCCCTTTCCTTCCCTGTGATACCAGGGTGTGGTTAAAATGAGTTGGGTAAGAAATCTGATGGAGCCCCAGAAATGTCATCTGCAGGCAGTAGAACTTGAATTCTGTCATTTAGTGGCTGCTTTAAGTGGTATTACAGCACAGCTACTCCTGCCAGGAGTGAAGGGATGTACGGTGTCACATCATTGTGGTGCACACAGCACTGCAATGAGCACTGCAAAGAAGGTGCAATGACGAAAGTCTTGCAGCCTCACCCCCGCCTCACCTGGAGACACCTTACTTTGGAGAAACTGCTCACCTCAGCCATGAGGTTGCCATTGGGCTGACTCCTTGCACCCAATTTTGCAATGTGAATGGCTGTTCGTACCACCACCAGTGGGATATGAAACCTGACGTTCCCCACTGACTGCAAAGCCGTTGTTTACAGTGAAATTCAAATGCTCACTGGTGGGAACAATGAGAAAATGTAAATGTTTATACACGGTATCCTGCAATCTACAATAGTGATAAGCAAAACAATTGTTACATTTTTTAAGGAAGGCTTAATAAATATTTATACTTGGTACCAGTGTGCAAGTCATTTACATGGCTATGCAGTGATTCCAGCTATGTTGGAAACGTCCACTTCAGAACCAGTGCTTCCATTCAACATATGCTTTGGTTTAGCAAATTTCAAACCGACAGAAGTAGCTCTTCCCCTAATACTGTTGTAAGGTAATGACTCATTTTCATTTGAGTGCTTCAGCATCCTCCAAGAATCATTAATGCCTGGAAATTCTGTGCTCTATGCATACCACGCATTATACTCAATAATTATTGTCCTCCTACTGCAAAGGAACTTGGCGGTAAGTAAATAGGATCTTCAGATTGTTTAAAATGCCCTAATTGTTAACAGATACATACTAATTTATAACATGTGAAGGTCTAGCTGATATCTGCAATCACAGGGTTGCTCATGAAGTACAGGTCATTTAACACAAACCCTTAACTTGTATTATAATGGTAAAAATGTTTAAAGTCAGTGGAGAATGAAGGGAGGATGAAGAGAGGAAGAAAAGAGACAGTGAACATAAGAGACGGTAAAAAAGAAATCTCGGGTTTTCTGGTGCCACAGAAGTGAAATGGATCATGTATCTGTACTCCATATAGATATCTGAGCATAGAAAGATTGCACAAACTTAGCATCATTTCGGGGCTAATCAGACTGTACACCTTCCTTTCCTTCTGGTTTCCTGTCCATGCACTGGAAAAGGCACTGACCTTACTGGTAGAAGTTGAAAGTTCTGGATAAGAAATGCTAGATCAAAACAAGGTGCTGCTTATGAAAACCTGTGTTTTCTTGGAAACTCACATGTGGTGTTGGGGTGGGGTGTGCGTTGTGTTCAAAGGTTCTGATTCTGCAACCAAGTTTCATTCTTTGGCAAATCGGGGTTAAGGAATGGGTGGAATTCAAAGGTTTGTAGTAGGGCTGGCTTAGATGGGCTGGTATTCTCATCTGTCTTCAAACCTGTGTGACACTATGATCAAATGATGGTTGATTTTCTTCTACTGTTTTGTTCTGTAAAGGGTGTCTTTGTGCTGCCAAGAAATCCTCAGAAAACAGGAAATTATATGAAGTATTTCAATGTTTTCCTCAAAGAGGGAAAATTCTCAAACTGTATATGCTACATGTGTGACTGTGGGCCTCCTCTCTTGGGAAGTCTGGATTTATGGTTGCCAGGATAGGAAGAACAATCAAAGTTATTCCACCACAAATGAATTATGTATTTGGCTGTGTGCACAAGTCCATCTGCACACACCTCTTTGCATATTTGGCTTTGGGTTCTTTTGAGAGGAAGGAATATTATTTTTGATGGTCCCTCTCTGGCAGGGTTTTCTAAATCTCACTATGTTCATCTTTGTTTTTAAACACCTATACAGCAGAAAAAATATAGCTTAAACAATCACACTGAAAGGTTTAGTATCAAGTTCCTTTGCAATACAAGGGTAATGACTGAGTGAAATATATGGTATGTAAGGAGAACAGATCTCTGACTTTTGTTGGAATTGAAGACATTGAGTAGGTTAGAGAATTTTGAAAATAGGACTTTGTATTCTCAGCTGTTGTTGTAAATGTGTGTCTGTAGGGGATGGTTCCTGGGGTATTTTTATTCTCTTGTTTCTGATATTGCTCCTTAATCACCATAAAAAGAAGAAAAGCTGCATCTTTCCCTTGCTTTGAGCATAACTGCGAGGCTTGCCAATATCTGTAAGCTTCCAGTCTTATTTTTATCAGCCCTAACTTCCGAGACTTTCTTATAGAAGTAATAGTGTATAGTTAGGAAAATGAACATTTGTATGTGATCCATCATTTAATGCCTGAGAGTTAATCTACAGTTCTGAAAGTTTTAATGGAAAGTGGCTGATTTGGTGGCAGGAAGTCTAAGTTCTGAATTGGCAAAGCTTTCTGTGTGTGCTTAGCCTTATGGGCACAAGAAATCACATAATCTTTGATTAAATTATTTGTGAGTAAAGTTAAGGATCTGTGTTGAAAAATAGGTGAAGCTTGTCCTAAGGTCAGAACAAGCTACGTTTCTTCGTGGTACTAGATTAATAGGTTGTAGCAAATTATTTAGGATTTTCTAAAATAATATTAACATTCTTGTGCTCTTGGCGTATGCCATAGTATTCACTCTGACATAATTATGATGAAAGCTTGTTAGTATTAGATTGTCTTTTCAGAAACATGCTACCAAATCCAAGAAATGCGTCTTAAATCACTCCTGAGCACTTCAATTTGAAATGAAGTATATAAGCTGAGCACATTCAGGGAGCCCACTGCATTATTAACACAAATTGCAGCATATCAGTTCTCACTTGTTCCCTGCCTCAATAAAATGGCTCTACTCTAAAAATGTGTTCTTGTCCATGTTCCTCTTCACTTTCTCTCTTGTTTTGGTGTGGATTCACTTCTTCCCTTGCATGGACTTTTCTTTCCTTGTTTCATTATATGTCTTCCTCTGGTTCTGCTTTCCTTCTTCTCCCTCAACAACCGCATTCAACGTGTGCACTACTGCAGTACAGTGCCTTAACTTTCCTCACTTCATCCTTCATCCCATTTCTTATTTCTATGGCTTTCTTGTGCTCCTTCCCCTCTCCCCTCCCCAACTTTCCCCAGGTTCCTCCAGCTTTTTAGCTCTTTTTTTTTCTTCTCACCCTCTGTCTCTCTTTAAAAATTTAATTGGCATGCTTTCTTCTAGCTGTCTTAGAAAGCCTTATTTTTTTTTTTCTTTCCTCTTTTCAACTTCTTTCCTGAATTGCAGTCACACCAGTTCTGCTTTCCTGACTGCAGAGTCATAGCAGCTGTGGTGCAGAAAAGCATCTGAAAAGAAAATGCTAATAGGGGTTTTCACAGTGTACAGTAAAAGGCTCTGATTAAAAAAAATAATAGTGCTACACCTCAATACTACCTCTAAGCTCAGACTATTGTTTCTCAAGAGCTTCTTTCTAGAGCATGTAGTAGCAAAGTGGACTCCATAACCTCATGTGAAATCTACCTGCCTATCATAACCACAGGCAATGCTTGAATTAGTATTTTAATTCACAGAAAAGCAAAGAACCAAAGAACCTAATGTGTCTGTGTAATGGCATTTATCCTGTGCCTGATAACAAAATCATAATTAGTGTGCAAGGCAGTTTTACAGAGGTCCTGTTGATGTGCCAAGCACTGATTATACGTAGAAGCATCTCACCAGATACTTCCAGGTCAAATTGATTTTGCAAATGTTCTTCCATGAGCACTCATTAAAATCTGCATGTGAATTTGCTTCAGCCAAACTATTATTCCACTCATTTCAGTTTTCAGTGAACATTCACATAGTTAAGTTTATTTACAACAACCAACCAATCTATACACATTTCAACCTTGCATAGATCAGTATTTCCACATACACACATTCATGTTCCTAGGGGAAACATGGTCATCCAGCTGGGGACAAGAAACATATGCCATAGACTCAGCTGACCAATTGCACCAAAGCAACTTATTTCCTTTAGCAAATCTGTTTAAAACAATGAAATGGGATGTAAATTATTCACAAATCTCCTCAGTGCTGAATATTTTTGTACAGTATGGAGAATGTGATCATTTGCTGGCAGATATTCTGTAAGCAGTAAGATACATTAAAGTGGTTTCTTTCAAATTGCTTATCCATAGAGCTACTTGAAAAAGGTGTTGTTTGTTCTTAAAAAAATGCTGATTGAACAAAATTAGAGTATTAGATGGACTTTCTTCCGGTTAATTCTCCTTGAGAGAAGACCTACAGATGATGAAACAGATTTAGTTTGGGTTTGGTTTTTTTTTCTTTTCTTCTTTTGAAAAAATTGGACAACTTTTCTGGAAAAAGAAAAGTTTTCAGAAAAATGTAATCTACCTGAGAATGTACAATTTAGAAAATATTTTATGTACTACAAACTGTGTCTATCACCTCAAGGCTTAGCGCATAATGATTTCCTCTCTTTTCTTTTTTGATGCCTGTTAAAGAGGTGTCCTAATGGAGTCTTCTAGGACACAACTATCTTTCACCTGCTGCCATCCCAATGTCTTTCATGTCCACGGTGATTTAACCTGCTCTTCCTGCATGCTCAGAGTTCCTTGAGTTAAGGAGGATTTGGTGGGCTGCAGCAAATGCAAAAACTGAAGAAGCTAAGGCATAGAAATAGAGTTGGAAGTTAGGACATTTGATTCATGTCCCATCAGTTCAGTCACTGATGAGACATGAACCATGGGAAAGGATTTGGGCTGGCCTGATTCATGAAACAGAACTGTACACGGGAGCACCACCTTCATTTGTGGAGCACTCTGGGCAGCCAAGCTGGAAAAGGCTCCAATCGAATTCTTGCAGGAGTAGTTTTCACTGGCTCAGTGGGAGCTGTTTGCACACAGACGCCATGGAGTAAGTTGCTAGGTGTTTATTAACTCAGCCTGAAAAAAGAGGGGAAGGGGACGGGGAAACCACTGAAGGGAAAATGCTGGTTAAAAAGACAGAATACCACCCCCTGCCTTCCACCGAAGCTGGGGGAGCTGGAGCTGAGCAAGATCCTTGTAACCTGTTTGGTAAGTTTTAAAGGACGTTTTTCCCCCCTGCAACTGGTTGGTGTGCATGTGTGTTAGGAAACAGTGATTAAAATATTCATTCAAGGGCTTAACCCTTGATTGTTTCTCTGTTTCAACTCCCATTTAGTGAAAAGCCCCACGCCAGGGGCTCAGTGGGCATTGTGGGGCACAGCTAAGTCCCTGCTGGACACCTCTCCCATCCTGAGGTGCAGCCTGGCCATGCAGCCTTCCTTCTGTGGGTTTCAGTGGCATGCAAGGCGAGAGATCATTTGGGATGAATAGAGCCCTTGGCCTGTGGTTTAGGCCATCCAGCCGCTCTCTGTGTTCTTTGTCAGGGCCAAACAAGCTCCATATCATTACGTTGGCATTCGCTTGCCCAGTCTCATTATTAGGTGCATTAGCTGTGGGAACTAAATCCATGACAAAAAAAAAATGAGGGGGTGGAACTGGCACACACAAAAAAAGGCTTTCCCAGCTCAGGCTAACAACTTGTGCCTATTAACTAAAAACGATCATTAGAAAATTCCCCCGCAGACTTAAAGCTTCAGCAAAAGCTTGTTTCACGTATGCACTTGCCCTGTTACATGAACACATAACCAGCCTTAAAGAAACACACCCTGCAATGCTTGGATAGTGACTGGACAAGGGGCTTCCAGGCACACACTGCATCCCCTTGAAAAGAAAACTCTTTTTTCGCTCCCTCTTTCAGCAATAATGACAATAGGAGATAAGAAGTGTATAGCCTTAAAACAGGAAGGATATTAGAGAACAACCATAACAGGTTGCGTTGGTCATCAATAAGAAAACAAGTGGTTGCATGGGACTTCATTTTTCTGTTACATCTATCCATTATACAAGTCAAACCTCAGAAAAATATCATTGAATATCAGGTCTTCATGAACTGCATAAACATTGTTCTCCCTAAAGAAAAAAACACCTTTATGAACATCTATTAACGTTTAAGACGAGATTTAATGGGTGGTAAAAGTGAAATACACCTTTAGCACAATTGCAACAAACCACATGTATGGAGGTCCCCAAGCTGCTTAGGAGCCTATGAAGAATCTTCAAAGGGATGAAAATGTACAGCCATGTCAACTCAGATATCCTAGTTCCTACAGTTTTCTGTGGTCCTTGTGTGTTTGGCAATGGGAGAGCTGGGCAGCTTAACACAGAAACCATGCCTGGCCCAGTAGCTCAGTTCACAGGCTTCTGATTGCATATTTTTCCCCAGAAGATGCTTGCTTTCTTCGTATTTCCTAAAGCTAAGATTTTTTTTCAGGCAGTATAATAGTCTTCCTAGAAAAACGCTAAACTTCCAGTCCCTTGGTCATGTGAATGCGAGAAGGACACATCTGGGGAATGCATTGCAAGGAACAAAACTGATAAGGAAGATAAATAAGTAAGATTTTCCCACCCTTACTGTTCAAACTAGTGTTTCTCTTCTGGTTACCATGCATCAGAAACAGCTCCCTAAATCCAGTGGATTTATATCAGTGAAATGCAAACCTGGCTTATTTATCCTGTCCTGTGTCCCCATCATCAGCTGGTGTGATGAAGCAGGCAGCTGCAGCAGAGAGCTTAAGAGTGTCAAGGAGCAGCAAGAGAGGAATCCTTCCCAGAGGAAGGCTGTATGGGAGCCAGTAGTGACCACCAAGGTGGGCAGGGTGGCATGTTACCTACCAGGGTGCAGTCCTGCAGCACCTGAATGGGAATGGTCACAGGATCTGAACACAGGTGAACAGGAGCAGTGAGCAGATCAGTGATGGTCCTCCAGACAAATCTGGAGGTATGAGGCAGAACCCAGGTGTGGAGTCAAGGTCCAGGTCAGTGAGGTGCCAGGCACAAGCACAGCTGCTATGTAGCTCATGCAAGGACCAAGACTGAGGTCTTGAGCTTAAAGGCAGCTCCCATGGGAAGAGGAGCATCTCCAAGTGAGGTTTCCCCCAGCTGTTTCCCACACTGTTCTTTCCCAGCAGTCAGATCCAAGGTCACACAGCTGCACCACAGAACAGGCAGCTGAACCCCGGACGCGTTTGGGCCTCACGAGCAGCTGGATGGGTGCAGAGGTAAGACTTTTTCACTGCTTCCACAATCCGGTATTGGAAATGGTGGGAGGGACACAAAGAGCCCACTCTGGCTTATGACCAGCTTTGCTACAGCTCTAGCAATAGCTGCCCTTGCCCAAAATCTGTCCTTTCGGGCTAAGGCTGTATGATGGAAGAAGCCACCCCTGTAGACACTCTCGGTTGAGCAAGCCTTTGGCTTCCTGCGCTGGCATCCTTTCTCAGTGCTCCATTTGCTCACCCAGCCTGTGAAGATGAATCTACCTCATAGAGATGTCCTGTCCATATGGTAACCTAAGGTCATGCTCGTGTGTGGCTGTGCAGACAGATCTGTGGATATCAAAAGAAAACTCTGTGATATGCTTCCCTTTGACTCGCCTCTACCCCCTGTGGAGACGGATCATGGCATGAACCTGGAATAGATGCAAATTTGGGCAACATGCTATTTGACCAACAGCCTTGTATACGTCTCATTCAAACACGTGTCAGCACTTTTACTCTAATCCTACTTTTCTTCAGCACTCCTAATGTTGTGTGGGATGCCAGAGTGTGAGCAAGCACAGCCTTAGCAGAAGGCTTATCTCTTAGTCTTTCCCCCTGAGGGCATGTTTCTCCCAGATAAAAGTGTCTTTCGATCTGGCAGGCTGAAACGAAGAACTATTACAGTGCTCCGACTCCTCACAGAACAGATGGCAGGGGGAGAGCACAACTCAGTGCAGGATCAACACATTAGCAGGTCGGGATATTTAAGCAACTTTTCTACTGCCTCCTTTTGAGCAGTACTTATGAGGTATCAGATCACAAACAATAAATTCTTGTCTCTCCTACTGCAATGCGCCAGAGCTGAGCTCCAACTCAGACAAGTGCGAGACTTTGAGAGATGCTAATGAGCAAGGTTTTGAGATTTTTGTTTTGGGTTGGGTTCTTTTTTCACGCAGTCTCAGTGATCAAAAACAAAGTCACAGAATCACTTTGGTTCAAAAAGACCTTTAAGATCATCAAATCCAATTGTTAACCCAGCACTGCCAAGTCCAACACTAAACCATAACCCCAAGTGCCACACCTACGTGTACACAAGGGTATTGGGTCAGTTATGGACAAAACAGATCAGCTTTAATAAAATCAGTAAAACAAGGTGCCTGGCACTGACAAAACAAGGCAACACCAAAAACTGACTAGAACTTCAGAGATCAAGTGGACAGAATCCAAGCAGACCAGCTCCTTCTCACAACAGCGGCTCGTGCTTCCTACAAAAGAGATTGAAGATTTTGGGAAAAATGTCCGGGGCCAGGATGTGAAGGAAAGGGACCGGGAAGGGAAGGGACGGGACGGGACGGGA
>JAOEHY010047246.1:0-26432 GCA_025447955.1 Psilopsiagon aurifrons
ACTGTTTATGCCATGGGGAATTTAGGAGTCTCCCCATGAACCCCATAAAAAGGATTATTGGAGGGGGTGGGGGTGGGAGGGGTGTCGCTACCAATCTGTATCTAGCCTAACATCAATACTCTTCACACTCACTTCTTTCAAGCTCATCTTTTATTGATAGCTGGAGAAGAGAGGACATATTAATGCAAACCACTCTCACAGGCAAGAAGTTATCTTTTGCTAAGGTACGACTCACATCACAATTTAACCCCATTGCAACAGTGAATGCTTTAGAGTACACCGCACTCAGTCCAAGTTACAGTCTACTTTCTAAACAGTTTGGGTTTAAATTGTGTTTGTAATCATTAAACCTTGCTTTACTGATATGAAGTTGTCTAAGATTCTATTGAAGCTGTAATTCACAACTCCTAAGTCTTTCCAAAGTGCTGATATTTCTTCCTTTAATTGAATAATCACTCTATTGTTGCCTTTCTTTTTCTGCCTGACTGGCTTCAAGAAGAAATAAGTATTCCTTTCTGCGCTTAGATTACAAATCACTATCAACAGCTTGAGCTGTAGATGACAAATCACTGTTACAGACCTTTCTTCAAGGCTTCAGATACCTTGGAATTTATCACTCTTCAGAAGTCCTGCATTTGCACATGGTGTTCTTGCTACCTGCAACCACTCCTTCTACACTGCAGAGCATTTCTTACATTACATTCAACACAAAACTCAGCCTGCAATTCCCTTAAAAAACAGTGGGACTGCCTATAAGGTTGAATATTTTGTTATTTTCCCCCTCACACACACTTATTTATAGCATAGGATTTATGTGAGAATTGAATTACTGTTTACTTGACTCAGGAAGAAAATTGCTGACTTGCAGGGTCTCCTGAAAAAAAAATGTTTATAAATTAGCCAGCTGCTATGTGCTTGAAATCAATAGCAGAGATTAGAACTTGGCTTGCTTTCTTAGTCTGGTGCCCAAGGTCTGTTCTCATCCTCAGTGTCATTTGTGTAAACATGAATAATATGTTGAAGATTTTCCAACTCCTTCAGAATTTACATCAATCTAACCATGAATAACACTAGAAAATCATGGTACTTTAACTGCTTTTTCATTTTGCAGTTGTAGGGTCCTCAGTTTGATTAAAAATTGCGTATAACATTAAGGGCATTTCTTTCCATGATCACAGTGATGAAAAAAGCTTTAGCTTAACATGAAGAAGATACTGCCATAATAAATAAAGAGAATAAATAAATTCGTCCTTTGTTCTAGTAGAAGGTGTACAGTTTTAGAAAGGAGAGGCTTGGGACTTGGTATTGTTTAGTGCAGGGGACTGTTCAGCCATCTGTCCATGAAAAGATAGCATCCTCTCCCATTTGTGCTGGTATAATCTGTTTGCAACATCTTGCTAGATCAAGGTTGGTAATGAAAAACTGACTGAAAGAACTGGATATAAAAGTCATGTTGGAGAAAGTTATAAAGATAAAACTGTAACAGAGAAGACAGTCACATAAGAGAATATTATGATACTAAGTATATAGAGACAGGTACAAATGGTGCTTCCCTAATCTCTTGTATACTCAGAGAGCAAAAACATATTTATGTGACATAGTACAACTGGAAATTTTTCTTTGAACACCACAGAAAAAGTACTGCTTCTCCTACTAGTTAGCCAATAGGGAAAACATTTAAAAATGAAAAATTTAAATGAAAACACATTTTAGAATTTGGGAAAGTTATCAAAGTATAAATAACAAAACCCAGCAAGAAAGTCTGGGTAAAGCATCTGCCAGAATCACGTGATAAAAAAAGTGATACTCATTAGCTGCTGTATCACAAAGCAGAATAAGAGAGGGCATCAGTTTTAAACTACCTCTAAGCATACTGAAAAAAAGGAAAAAATATAAAGCACACAATGAAATTTAATTCTATTGCTTGAACAAGTTTCCATATTTTTAGATACATATAAAATTTAGATTTTTATTTTTTAACCAGATTTCTTCTAAACTTAGAACCTGCATTTTCTCTGGGAATTGAAAAGAATTTAAAGCATTAGAGTGAGAGGAGTCAGGCATTCAAAGCATGAAGTCTGTTTATGTTTATAATCAATGATTCAACTACAACCTTGTATCTTCCTGGCACTATTTATATGGCAAATAGATCTTTATTATGGGATTTACATAACTGATCTGTATCTAAGCACTTCCTTTGTCAGAAATGGGAAACCATGCACTTCCATTTTGTAAATTAGTGAGCAATCAACAGGTTTAAAGCTTGTATCTCAGAATACATATGAATCACATCAGGTTGTGTGGTCAAACACATAAAGGGCTAGAAGTCTTCTAATAACTTTAGAAGTCATCTTAAAGCCATTCAATTTAGATAACCTTTTCAGAATAATGGGTTCTAAAGCTGCAATTCAGCACAAATCTGGCAATTTTACTGTACAGCACATCCACATCTTAGAGAAATGATCAAGGAAAGATTAAACCACTTCACAATAGGATAAACTACCACTTCAACCTGCAGTTTTAAGTGAAGTACTATCAAGATCATCTTGAAGAACCCTGCTTTAATATTTAGATTCTCTGGTACCCAGAATGCTTCTTTAGGTTTATCAGATTTACAGTAAGAGGGAGAAGGGAGATTTGCCAAGTCAATAGTGCTTGCTAAACTGCATTTCTCAGGCTGAGTTACAAGCATGTAATGCTTTATAAGTTAAAATGGGCTGTCAAGATAAATGCATAGATAATACAGTGCTATTTGTAAGTAAATGCCTCTTTATGTTTAAACAAGTTCTTATAGACAAAGAGGCTGAATCCCTTTTTCCTAACATTATAAATCGAAAAGACGAAGGAATAAAATGAAAAGGAAGTGGGCCCTAGGTCTTTGTCAAGGATTGATGACTCAGGCAGTACTAAGTCTACCAGAAATTATTATTTTTCTTTTCTTTAGCTGGCTTTTGTCTAATCATCATGGGAAGCAGCAGGAGAGGAATGGAAGACAGAGAGGAACAGAATAAAGAAAAAGCAATTTTAGCTTTTTACTCCTTCTTATAGGAAAAATTGTCCTAGTTACCTGCATATCATGAGATACAGATAGTACTAAGTCAGCAAATTACTTGTTCCGCTGTACTTACCATGATTCACCCTGCCATTTACAGTGAAATACCACCCGATTGTAATAGCAGAACGACTACACTTTAAGGTTGCAGAAACACTCACCAATTATCACTAGTGAGAAGGGAATATCAGTTGGTAAACTACATAATAACAATCTCTTATCTCAGTCCTAAAAGTGTGCCATACATCTCTGCCTATTAAGTGACACCGTTTTGCATCAAGACATTGCAGAGAATCAGAAGCCTGTAAACAAGCTGCAGGAACGCAGCAGTGATACAGGGACCTCAAGCCCTGTAGCCCTGAGTGCCACTAGGCAGTACTGCTGCAGGCTGCTCTGCCCCTCTATTATGGGGGGAAATTCTTTATATTTCTTTCTTAACCTACAAAATTAATGCCTGAAGCAGCTATTTCTGTCATCTACCTGAGAATGCTGTAGCAATTTGAACGGGCAAGCAAAAATAAGCATCTTAGGAGCAAAAAAACATACAAAAGGCACTAAAGCTGTTGCTCAGTGCAAAGCAAAAGCAGTGTCAGACAGATAGACTTAATTTCAAATTCTCTTTTCAAAGATGGCAGGCTCTGCTGTTAAAGCTAATGACTCCTCTGGCATTCAGGAACATATCCACACAGCTTGTTTACTATCTCTGTATAAGATATGAAAAGATATACATAAGCATTTGCAATGACACACTGGTTTATGCTTGGCAAGTCAATAGAGATTCACAGTTTGCAGCATATAACTCATTAGCTGTAGGCTGGTGCAGCACATCCTACATTATGAGGCATTAACAATGCAAGTTATGGAACTTGTGAAATTAAATATTACCTCGTATACAAGTCTGTCTTCCCAGCTCTGGAGCATGGGAATGAGATACTGCCACAGACACAGAGAAAAACTTACTTGGCTGCAATTGCTCAAATGTCAGCTCTTCAGAAATCTTGTAGGGTAAGTTATTTAAGTTAATGAAAGCTAAATGTTTATGGCTTAGAGCCTAAGCAAAAGGATTTTCTTACAAGGAATCCCCCATGCAACAGGTAATACTAAAGTACCCAGGTCTGTGAAGGTCTCTGTGTGCCAAGCGAACCGCCTGCTGTGTGGTGGCCCAGGAACTGCATCACTGGCTGTGAGGAGAGGGGGGCTTCCCCTGGGCACACAAAGCTGGTTCCAGCCAGTCCTCAGCCAGGCTGGGGACCCCTCTAAGAGAAGCAAGATAGACCTTGGGACCCCTCTTTTTGTAGAATCACAGAATAATTTGGATTGGAAGGTGCCTTCAAAGCTCATATAGTCCACCCTGCTGCAAAGAGCAGGGACATCTCCACTAGCCCAGGTCACTCTGAACCACATCCAGCCTGGCCTTGAAGATCTCCAGGGATGGCATATCCACCACCTCTCTTGGCAGCCTGCGCCAGTATTTTACCACCCTCACTGTAAAGATTTTTTTTGTCCTGTCCTGTCTGAATCTCCATTTTTATTTTAAACTCGTTTACACTTCGTCTTGTCACAATAGGCCCTGCTGAAAAGTCTCTCCCCATCTTTCTTGTAGGCCCCTTTTAAGAACTGAAAGGCTGCAACAAGGTCTCCCCAGTCTTCCCCAGGCTGCAATTCTCAGCATTTCCTGGTAAGCATGTCGTGCCTCTTATTTCTGTGGCCCTCCCCTGTACCCCCTCCAACAGCTCCATGTCTTTCCTATACTGAGGACTCAAAAGCTGGACACAGGACTGCAGGGAAGGGTCTCACCAGAGCAGAGGGGCAGAATCACCTCCCTTGACCTGCTGGCCATGCTCCTTTGGATGCAGCCCAAGATACAACTGGCCTTGTGGGCGGCAAGTGCAATGAGTGTTGATGAAAGGACAAAACCCTGCCCAGGCCCAGGAGCCTTTCCATCTCATTTTCTTCCCCCATCCTGTTGAGGAAGGGGTGAAGGAGAACTGCTGGGTGGGCATTAAGCAGAAAACCACAGTCAATCATCCCCCCCCCATCACTAATAAGCTGTGCAGTTAAGCAGGAATGCTAAATAAAGTACCTTTGCACTGCATTGTCCAATTGTCAAGAAAGGAGCACAGATTAAAAAATAGGAATTTCTGACCTGTATGAAGACATAAAGTGAAAGGTAATATCTAGTGTTTTACCCAGAATACAAAGAAAAATAATGGTTGGATTTGATCTTAAAGCTCTTTTCCGACCTAGTTGATTCTATGATTCCATGAAAAAGTGCAACAGAAATGCTTGACATTTCCAAAACCTGACCTTCCTGCCTCTGTAACAGCTCCCAGGAAATGATCAGTTTCAGAGTTCCAGAAGTTACTGCCACTTAATGGAAAGTCAGTGTAAGCTGTTGTTAGGCCTTTCAGGAGGAGTACCAATTGCACATATCACTAACATAGAATAGGCACAGACAGAAAAAAACACTGTGAGAAATTATTGCTTATTACTTTATTCTAAATTGTCATCTTCACAGTAATAATTTTCTCTATACCCTGGAATCCAACAGTAGCATTTTCTCTGGTGTTTATAAAGTTCTGATTTACTGAAGTGGCCTAGTAGAAAAGGAAAAAAAGAAAATGAGAAAAAAGGAAAAAAAAAAAAAAAAAAGAGAGCCATCTCTGAGATTTGCACAGAAAGCAGAGCAGGAGCCCACTTTCTCATATCGCTCCTGCCCCAGCCATCAGAACTATACCATGCACACTTAACATCTTGTAATAAGAATATCTTGACTGAGGAAACTACCTGCAGAAGCTAGTTTTGAGGTTGGAAATGTTGTCACAGGAGGTACATGGAGAGCACCAGCTGTGAACTAGAAAAGTGAGAAACACAAGACTCTGCCCTGGAAATGTCTTTCTTCTCTTGTGTTTTTCAAGACTGCCCTGACCTCAGTCTTTAATACAAATACTCTTGGTCCATAAGCAAATAAAACACCAACATAAGTGCATCCTCCAACTTCCACAAGAAGTGAATCTTGACTATACACATCATCGGCTATTTACATCCTCACATGCCTCGTGCTGGGCACAGAGAAGGATGGCACGAAATAAAGGGCCGGAATACTCCCAGCCCAGCATACAACCTGGCAGAGTGCGTGACTATAACAGGAGCTGCAAAATCCCCCATCCAAGTCTGCTGCTGGACACATCTGACGTAAGGGATATATTTCCATAAAACAGCCTGCCATACAGCAGCTTGGCAACTCCTGCTGCAGAAGATTTGATGCTTTGTTCAACAGCTGCCCAACAGTATGCAGCAATCTTCCACAAGGCATTTAGAAACTATGGATGTAGATATACAAAGAAGCCAACTAACTAGACAGAGAAGCCTCTCTCTAGTGGAGATAAGCAATCCAGGACAAAAAAGAAAAAAGATAATCAATTAAATTCATGTTTTCACTTAAAGAGGTACTAATTTGAAAGTCTACTGTGAGATCACTGTAAATGGTTGGCTGTAATTGGAATGGAATTTTGCTGTTAAATCCAAATGAAAAAGAAGAAACAAACCAAAAACCTTAAGGGAGCAGTTTGGTGTTGTAGAAAAATTGCCACTATTTAGCCAGAGAGTGGCCAGAAATAGGCTTAAAACCATGCATGGTTTAGGCTTTGCATGTCCCTTCTCCACTTCCAACAGAATGGAAGTGCTAAATTATACATATTTCAGACTGTACTGTCTAAAATATTGCCTCTCCTCTAAATGAATGTTTTATCCCAACATCGGCTGAACTGTAGGCCCCAAAGTTGTGCATGTAGGTCTGACTTCCCAATTCTAAGTGCAAATGTGATACAAGTGTTTTGATGTGTTGGAACAGAATGGCCATATGCAGTAGTTCTGCAGTACAGTTTGTACCTATGAGAAGACAAATCTTTCACTTTTAATCCTTCTTTCTGCCCCATCAATGAAATGTTTGATCTCCTATTAAGAAAGTATTAATTCCTTACTGGAACAAGTGCATGGAATACACTGAGTAGTGTTTTTTATTTAATGACAAGAGCTATATGGACATCCCAAAAGACAAAGTTTCCGTCCAGTGCCCATAAGAACAGATTTCGTTTATTTTGCCATTTTGGACAATTCATCAGGAAATTGTGTTGTTTTTTTTTTTCCTACTGTTTTTGTTTCAATATATGCACTCGTTATAACCATCAATGAATATAAAACATTTCTGCATCCCACCCAGTCTGATTGTATTTAGATTTCAGTCTGTTTTAATCAAGGCATTTTCACCTAGTATGTAACTCCCTCAGTAACAGTTCTAGTTAGAAAGAGAGGAGATGAGTGGTCCCTTCATACAAGGCTACCTTCATAATGATCTGTGGAGATGTCGCTTTTCATCTACTGCCCTTTGATAAGAGAGCAGAGATTTCCTACTCAGTTGATTAAAACTGAGTGACTGCATAATCTTATAATAATCTCATCTATTACTCAAGCAAAATGGTTACCTACTGCATCATAGTGGCTAATAAGAAAAAAGGGCTCCTTTCTGTGTCAAGGCTTTGTAAATTGCCTGCTTTACCATCTTTAGTTCATGGTTAAGTTATGCAGGAAGATGCCTCTGCCTTCCTGTTTTTCCCTGTGGTAACGCCACCACCAACTGGAAACATTTTATGCTGTCTACAGCTGGCAGCACAATTTGATAAATATAAAAGATGACTTAAGATCACTATAATACTTCACGATAGCTATGGGCAGCCTATCTTATACTGCATTGTTTTCAGAAGGCTACATTAAAAAAAAACCAAACCAAAGACTAAAAGCACCATTATCACCATTTTCTTGTGATCAGGTTGTCCCATAGAAGTCACTGGAAAATTGTACAGCGCACAGTAAAAAAAAAACCTAAGCCATGGGGATTCATCCACTGCACAGCAATACAATCCTCCTCCATGACCAGAATGGTATCTGGATCTCCTGTCAGTATCTGGGCCATGATGACCTGCTTAGTTGGCCCTGTTTACAAACTGAATATGCATTTTGTTTTGCTGAGAAATTCTTTCCATTTCCAGACACAAAGACAGGAGAGGTACCACATGTTTCCTTTCCTTTGCCCTTCTTTCTTCTTTCATCCAGATTAATGAAATCTAGCTTTTGTCTTTCCTGCTCTAAATTGCCCACAAGCAGTCCTTGCATATTTTTGTATAACTGCTAAGGTACACACACCCACAAAGACCTGATCTGCTTATCTACAGCCTGTTATGAAGCTCATTCTGGGATAGACTCTATGCCCCTGAAATTTATCTCTACCTATGGCTGAAGCTAGTACAAAATTTACCTGCTGACACGACAGAATTGCTATCTTTCCCTCTGCAAAACCTTTTAATTAATTATTATCACAACTACTGTCCCAGATCAAATGAGATGCTGCTTATATGCAAGCATTTTGACTAGGAATTGAAAATTGAAATTGTTCTGAAATCTAGTTTGTGTTGCAAGGTACTAAGAACATCATGTTTGTAGCACAGAAACATTAAAAAAATATTTTGAGAACCTTGGTAAGCACCCTGGGATCAGGTCAAAATTATCCATTTGCTACTTGGGAGGATTAGGTTTTTGCTTAGATCAACCATCACAAAACACAAACAAGGACTTCATTGCATTCCCTCACTTGTCATCCAATTCTGAAATGCCCAAAAAAGTAAAGATTTGCAGATTTGCTATACAAAATGTGCAATTCCATTTCACTAACAATGTTCTCCTAAAAGTACTGATGTATTATTGGCATATGGGTCGCCATGCGATTCTCTTGCGTATCAACTTATATGGGGGGGTTTATTTCCTAAATATTCCCCAAAATTACTCATGTTTAACATGTTGATAGCTTTCATGAAGCTTTGAAGGTGAAAAATAATCATGTCATAGTGTTATTATTCATGCTATATGTAGAGTTTCTAGCAGCATAAAAAGTGTAGTTTCAAGCCAGAGCCTCTAAGACTCACAGAAATCAGGACAGCCCTCAGCTTCCATTAGATATCTTAATAGCTGGAGAAAGAGAAAGTGCTGCCTTGTCCCATTCAGCTCAATTTTCCCCCTTATGTACTGCAGGAAGCTAGATAGGACTTTAGTGATAACAAATTACTTGTAGTTATATGAAGTGCAATAATATTACAGCTCTCTATACAGAGTCCAAAATATTTCTATACTGCTCTTCATATATTATTGGAGTTGCAGCATAGCAAAAAGTCTTTCGTTAAAGTCCACAGCCAGAAAATGATGCTCTTCAAAAGAACATGATTTCAGCTGTATGTATCTGGCTGTTACACTGCAATTCAGATGTACATTTCTGATTCTTACTGTGAAATTATCTAACACAGATGCTGAGATGGCAGTTTTACTTTCTGTTAAACTATGGGCCACCTCAAAAAGGAAAAAAAATATAATTTCTGATTAAGTTGAATTTGCTAAATAATTTTTAACTGCCCAGTTAATAGAAGCAGAAATAAATCTGTAAAGGAATGGCTATCAAACTTCAGTGTGCATCTAATAGAAGGCTGCTTACCTCATTAATCTATGGTCTTTTCCTAGAGTGGCCTAAAGTGCCTTTCCAAAGGGCAGAAGAATGATGTTCCAAAACAAAGGGTTGTGGTGGTATTTTCTTCCTTTTTTTTTTTTTTTTTTTACTAAAATTAATATTTTTACTACCAGGCTTTTTGCTACCAGTTCAGGTGTTGCCTTTATTTCTTGACTTAAAATAAAACAATAAGTTGACATCTTGAGGTAATGTAAGCAATTCCCTGCATTATCTAGTAGCAATTTCCAAAAGCTGGATTGGTTCACAGCAGGAATGCCTGAGATGCACCTGGAAAGGTTAAATCTAATGCATATGAAACTGCGGGATGACTGAGCTTTCCAGACTGCAGAGGTTCTTTACAAGGTAGGCAGCTAAGCAACCCTTAAGGAAGCCCTTAATGGCACAGCCTGAACTGTCCTCAGGCCAGATCTGAAGAAAGATAGAAAACAATGGTTGTTTTTTTTTTTCAATCCCATACCTGAATTCGATCATTAGATGTGGAATTGGGATCACTTTCTCTCTGTATTTTCTACAGCAGTTTAAAAACACGAGGGTTTGGGGTTTTTTATTCTTTACATTTTAAATGCCAATTATGTCAAAATGTTGAGTCGGTTTTGGTTTGTTGTGTTTTGAGGGTTTTTATGTAGCTACTATTCCAATCTGAGACTTGCTGTTTTAATAAACTGACTATTTTCTGGCTGCTCTTTTGACAGTTAAGCAAGTAGTTCCAAAACTTGTCAAGTTTTAGAGTTTTCTTTTTGTATGAACCAGATCCAGAAATATCATTTAAACACTGAGGATCCAAACCAACAATATTTGTTTATTCTACGGATAATCAAAGAGCACACTCAAATTGTCAACCACTCAGCATTGCAATGAAACTTCAACTGCTCTTGCATTCAAGACGCCCATCTGAGTGTAAAATCACTACAATTTGAATGGAAGTGATCATAAACTTAGAAATATCTTCATGTTTTCAGTTTCATTAAACTGATACTGATAGAAACTGTTTACAGGTTTAAAACATACCACAAGTAAAAACCGGTAAGTGAACCATCCCTTTCTGCTGTGCCAGTGAAAACATTTCTTTTTAAAAAAGTTCTGAAGGATTAGTTACATAATTGAATCTCATATAGTTACTGACATTACCCTTTAATAAAATGAATCATTTCGCCTCCAGCAATACTGATATTGAAGAAATATCATTAACTAAAGAAAAATTGCACTCAGTATCTGGAGTCTTTAGTGATAAGAGAAGCAAACATTTAAAACATTGACTTAGAAGGACAAAACACTTAAAAATCTCACTGATGGTAAGCAGAGGGCTGTGCCATGCCTCCTTCTGCTGATGTTATGCAGGCAGCAAAACTAGCTCACATCCAAAACTGTTTTCAAATGGGCAGTGCTACAACACCTTATCTTCTACTACCTGAAAATCCATCCATACAGTTACAAAGAGGTCACCTGAAATTCCGCATGCAGAGAGGAGGGAGGAAACCATACTGCTGTATTTCTTCTTGCACATTATTTTACCTTTATTTTGCCTAATTTGTTTAATCTCCATCTGAATAATAGTTTCACAACTCTATCACAAATGAGATAAATTTAAAAGTGGAAGTATCACTCTGTATCTCAAAATACATTGCCTACCTTATCTTTCAACCCAACTATTTCAAACAAAGACTATTAGCCATTTAGGGGCAGGGGAGGGATAAATAATTAAAAAAAAAATCACACAAATAAAATCGAAACCAAACCAAAACCACCAAACCCCAAAAAACTGAACTCCCATTTGCTCAGCTATCACACAAACAATGATGTAACACTGCTGTTGCACAGTGCTCTCATAATATCTAAGCCAAAATACCAAAGGTCTTTTTAAGGCACCTGTGGTAAAACCACAAGGGTATTCTTGATAGAGAATAGAAACAAAAGAAATCTGTTCAGTTGATGCCTCAGAGTTTACTTCTGTTTTCTTATGCAGCTCTTTGCAGAAGGGAATCAGCAGGGAAGACACATCACCTTAATTAGTTCTGTTCCTAAATCTACAAAGGTGACTGGAATATTTTTCAAAGACACCAGCTTTAAGTAGATAAAGGTAGTGCATAGCTGAAAAAAATAACACGGAAGGAAAAAAAAATCATGAGGGATACTGACAGACATGTATGTATTTCAAATTATTATAGAGACTCTAAATTATAGCTTGAACTAGTGTTCACTCAACCCATTACCAGAACTCCTGCACAGATATGTTTGACCATGTAACTGATCAGAGAAATGGTTCAGAAAAATGCAAAGAGGCCATGGTATTTACTCTGATTGTTGCACAGGAGTGTTTTCATGATGATACTATGACTTCACTGACAGATCTGTAATTACCTTCTGAAAGGTGTCAGGAAATTAATAAAGAGAAGAGACATTGCTGAAAGCATCTTGAAAAACACAGCCAAGACTTGGGTAACTAGGTCAAGAGAGCTGTATGGGTTCTACACTCCACAGTATTAAACACTTGAGGACTAATACTGCAAAACTGTAGCTAATTAACATTTTCCTACACTGATGGAACTGATCAAACTTTATTATTAGAGGGAAAAAATCTAACATTAAAAACAAACAAAAACCTCCAATCAACCCAACGGTAGCAAAATTAGAAGTAAATTCTCTGTGAAGTATCAGTTGAGATGCCCTCAGATAAATAATCTCTCTCTAAATTAGAAAACACAGAAGTGCGCCTCTTTGCCTCTTTCTTCCTACTGGGAGCCATGATGATCCCTTAGCTCAAGAAAAATCTTCCAACTTAGAATATAGGTGCTGCAACATGCTACCCTATTTTCCTCTCCCTCTGCCCTCAAATCCTGGTAAAACAAAATTAAAAAGCTCTCAGCCTTCTATAAAGCATGTCAGCCATATGACCAACAGGTTGCAGTGGGAAACAAAGACCACTGCACTTAACTAAAATGAAAATTTTTTGTTTGCTGCATAACCAATCATTACATTAAAAGCATGAATTTTGTTAAATATAGCTGTGTTCACACACACATGCAAACCCCAAAACACCCACCTCTACTTTGACACAGAACAATGAAAAGATGGCATTCATTATTCATTCATGGAAGTTCTGTGGTTTTTCAGCATCTGGTTGTGCTGAAAATCTCTCTCTGCCCTTCTCTCAAAGGGGTTTCCTACTAAGAGGTCCACTGACATGCAATCTGCATGAAACTTCCTGTAAATGCATTACTGAGACAAAATTTTAAGTGATGGGTTACATATTAATTTACAGTCTTCTATGATAATTTTATATTAATTAAATGCATCATATTAAGTAAAAATTAAATTATCTCTTGGAAGGAAAAGTTAAAGTCAATTACTTTGTGGCGTGTTTCATAAAATACATCAAGGAACTCTGGATTGAACTTTACCCATACTACATCATATTATAGTATTAGTAAAGATGAAGACAAATCCGGTAAGAAGTAGAATTTTTTAATCGTAGAAGGCATGATAAAGCTAATGTGATAGAAAGATTTAGAACTTAGTTCATGGTTGAGACAAATATGGTTATCTGATCAATAAAATACCAGTAAGAAGCTTGTTAAATTAAGTAGGCTTAGATAAAAGGTCAGGAATATTAAATCCAAAGACTCACTCCATTCCTACAAGACCTCATAGCTGCCTTCCAGTATTTGAAGGATGCCAGAGAGAGAGACCATTCATCAGGGACTGAAGTGATAGGACAAGGGGTAATGGGTTCAGACTTAAACATGAGAGATTCAGGTTAGATATAAGGAAAAAAATTTTTACTGTGAGGGTGGTGAGGCACTGGAACAGGTTGCCCAAGGATGTTATGAATGCTCCATCCCTGGAATCCCTGGACACAGCCTTGAGTGTTCCAGGGCTGAACAGAGAGTTCCACTGTCAGCCACTGTAACATACACTGTTTGGTTTCAGTGTTCATTGTTCAGCACATGTAAACTCTGGTCATTGCTACCTCTTGTCTGATGTTGGTATCACTGCACTTTCAGCTCATTTAACCTAAATAAATACTGTTCCAAAAAGAAAATGTCATTATGCAGTTATCTCATAAAGTGTGATATTTGATTCAGGAGTTTCAGGACTCTTGTGCCTTAAATTTCTGAATTTCTTATGGGTTTAAGGCTCAAATTTCAACTTTTTTCTTTGAGTTGACATCATGATATACCCAGTGGATAACGTGAAATTTCTTTGAAAGACAAGAAATAGTTTGCTAGGTCCACTTCTCTCTTTAAAGTGGAGCATATCAGGAGCAATTCTGCTGAAGTGAGTGGAGCTAAAGTGGCAAACTGCAAAGGAAATGAGAGAGGATGGCAGAATGGATATTTAACTGACTTCACCTTCAGAACAAGCAATGGAATCCAGGCTGAACCAAGAACATTTTCCAATGCAATGGTAAAGATTCATTATAAAAGGTTAGGCTACAAACATTTGGGAGAGTATTCAACATATGTGTACCATCTTATTTATTGCCTAATCTTTAAATTATCAAGTTCTGCAAGTTATTTAAATTAGTGAGTCTCACAGAACTTAAAAACACAGTATTAATGTGTCCAACTTATTTCAACAAGATCTAAAATACATTAGGACTTGCTAAAGACCATAAAGAATAACATGATGGAAAAGGAGAGGGCACAGAACCCATCTAGCATCTTACACATTTTTCATCTATACCTTACTACAATGGAGATAAACAGCATCACCATCAAGTTATGGGAGCTGTTATTAAACTAAACTTAATAAATATTAAATTCTGGTTTCTCTTTGGCCAATGCACAGAAAGAGAGCTGACCCTTCCAGCATAGTGCACTCAAGGCCCAGGTATGAATAGAGGAATTATTCACGTACAGTGCTTCAGAGGAAGAAGAGGCAAAGCAGGACCTTGCTCCCTGTTACAGCTCAAACCCCTGACCCATTCTGCTGGCTAGATGGACAGTTTGTTTAAATGTAGATTAGTTATATTACAATTTTTATTCCTCCTCTAGCAAATGCATATGCATTTGCCCTGTGTGACCAGAGGAAGATGAGACTATCCTATTGCAAACTAATCTGGTGCTGCAAACACACTTCTGCAGAGGAAAATGAATCATTGAAGTGTGACTTCTATGTAATATAAATGTGCTGCTTCCCTTAAAGAACAGAAGTACAAACACTTCACACTCTGGGTGATCAAATGATACCCTTGAAAAAGAAAACTGCAGCAGAGGATATCCAACATAGCCAAGTATACTGAATGTTAAGTGTTGTTCCATCAAAGTACAGGTAAAACAACAGTTGCTTGGCAGCAAAAACTTCATTTTAAAAAGGAAACCAAGCTATCTGCTGCAATTTTTAGGAATATGTTATCTCACCTTTTATGACACAGGATTTCTCAGAAGCTCAGACATTAGTGGCACTGATATATTTCCTGACCATTACAGATACATTTTCTATTTTGCCAGTATAAAACTGATTACAAATGATGGGCCTCTGACATCTATATATCTGTTAAAAAGAAAACCAGGCAGACCCTCATACATGCATTGCAAATGTTGCTATTATAATTCCTTACACATTAATACAGACAAGAATACACATGAAGTTAATAAATGTGCGTGTATATATATATATTTATGTAAAATCACTGTAACTACAGTGGACATTACTGACAAAACACATTTCTCCTAGAACACCAAAAGGCTTCTAATCAATATTCATAAAAATGCCTCCTTTTCCTCTTTAAAATACACCTTTTAAAATCATAGAATGGCTAGGGTTGGAAAGTTTCTCATCCAGCCACAGACACTACAAATCAATTCCATCTTCCGCCAGTTAGGCAAATAGCAAACTTGAATTACTTTGTTCTTCATCTTCCCACCTTCTCACTCATCTACTTCATTTTGGTTTTCCTTTGTGTGTTACAAAAAAACAACCAACCAAAAAGAAAAAAAACCCAAAAACCCCCAAAACCCCAAAAAACACCAAACCACCAAAAAAATCCAAAAAACCTCAAAAACCCTACAAGCCATTTTTACTGAGCTTTCAGCCAAACTGAAGATAAGCATTTCTGGGGTCTGAATCTTTACTTAAGCTGGTGATAAGCTGAAAAATGCAATTGCAATGAAATCCCGTCTGGAAACAATAGGTGATGATCAGAGGATTAAGAAACTAAACTCTCCCAGTTTATCCAGAAAACAATAGAGGGTTGAGCTGATCACAGTTTGCAATTTTAGGTGGAAGATATTTATATTAGAAGCTCTTACTCTAGCACAGAGGGCACAATGAGGTACGTTGTTTGCAAGTTAAAATGGGACAAATTCAGAAGAGCAAAAGGACATGTATTTTTAACCTCCCAAGAACCAGCAACAACCACAGACTATTTAGGTACATGGAAGTTTTCCTATCATTTGATGTTCTAAAATCAGTTCTCAATATCTTTCTAGAAAATACACCATCACTTCATGCAAAACTACAGACTTGACTTGGCAATAATTGGCTTGGCCTCTGTGACCAAGCCACACCAGAACTCCAACTACAGGTTCACAATGGTTCATGCTGGTCTTAAACTTATTATTCCAAGATTTCACATGAGTATATGGAAGCATAATTAAACATCATCTGAAAAGGCTCCAAGACCCTTTGAAGGCAAAATTTGTTTTATTTTATCCTAAGCCTATTTTTTACATTTTGTCATACTGAACATCAGACTCCAGTTTACAATATGGTAAGTTCTGAGCAGTGGTCATTAGAAAGCTCTTAGCAAAAATGATGCTAACTTTCCAGTATCATAAGAATCTAAATGATGATGTTATTTAAATGAGAAGCAAACTTCAAATCACAACCAATACTGAAGTGGAACTAGACCTAAAAAAAATTTATTGAAAAAAAATAAACATAAAAATTTTGTAAGTCTGGAAATATTTTTGTATTTCCTGAATCCCGAAAGGTGCATAGCTGTTAAAACAGGCTCAATGGCGAAAAGGTTGAGGTGTTTAGGATCAGCTGTAAGCACAGAAAGAAACAATTTTGAAATTGTCAGCTTGAGGTCAAAGCATTTTGATTAAAGAGTGCAATTATTATTTCCTCTCATCCTGAAAACAACAGAATTTACCAGAGCACTTTGTCATCAACACATGTACTGCAAAAAATAGGAAATATATCTATCCATCACTGATAAACAGATATGGTAGAGATATATTTTGTCTCACTCCTAATTGCAGTGCCTGGAACATCCTCCCTACTCACACATGCCATTATTCCATTTGCCTCACTGAATTCTGTGCTTTGCTTGGAAATTAAATAAGGTCTTGAATTTGAAACCAGGACAATATTGAATCTCAAATCTATCAAAAAGTGCTGTCTCCTTAACTGAGCAAAAATTTCCATTTTCCCCCTCAAACTATTAATATTAAGATACAATCACAGTGGGGAAAAAAAAAAAAAAAGAAAAAAAGCGGAGCTGAGCTTTAGAATATATCTCTTCTCTGAATAAGTGACAAAAAGTTAAAAGCAGTAATTTAGGAAACTTAAATGTGACAGTGTGTGATAGATGTGAGTTGGCAAGGCAAGAAAATGAGAAACATTAAAATCATATATTAGAATAGATCAAGCTCTACATACCAGTTTATGTCAGCAAATTTCTTTTGATATGTCAAGTTCCTATAGGCCTAGAATTCAAATATACTTTGAAGATGTATTTTAAAAAGAATATCTTTATGTTTAGAAACTTAATAAGGTCATGTGTGTACAAAAAAAACAAAGAAAAATTAGATTGAATGCAATATTGCTAAGTTCACTGCAAGGTTTCTCACTGTTGAGCCTTTCTAATGTTTTTCATGTTCTTCAGAACACTGGAGATTCTTTTACCGTTAGAGTCTTTTGTTTTCCCAGGTCCTAAGCAGATGACATAAAAGGGCATATGGGATTTTATCCCCAGCCATAGCCAGTCAAAAATTATACCAAGTCAGTGAATTGCAGTTTAGTCAAAGGACATCAGGCAAATTGAATTCAGGCATCTCACAGGATGTTGTTAAAGGATTTGTCACTACTAGCAGGGGAGCAAAGGCCATGTTCTAGGCAACACTGAGCCAGACACTACCAGGGAAACTGAGTCCCTCTCTCTAGAATCCATATCACTGAACAGAAGGTTACTTGGTTATAAATAAATAGATTTGTACATTGAATCCTTGCCACCACTCTATTTTAAAAACCACAGTGTGGACTAGCAATTAGATGTAATAGCAATAATTCTGCAGCTGAGATGCTGTCATTACAATAATGAAAAGGACTGTTTGCATATTCTCATATAGCAACATCACTATGGGGGTTGCCATCTTTGGCATTAGTCAAGCAGATAAAATGAGTGATGTCCTGTGACCAGGAACTTGCTCACCATGAAACTAAAAAAGAAAAGAAGGGTTAAGCCCAGCTTCTCTACCACCATCAGAGTAGACACAACACTACTGTGGTCAGCCAGAAAGAAATCAGCCAGAGATGAGGGTCTCCAGAATTTGAATCTGCTCAGTACAAACACCATTTATGCTGTCTCTGGTGTGTATCATTGCTATTTTAAAGTACATTAAGGAAGTATGGCAAGATGTGGATAAACAAGCAAGTAAGAGATCCTGAGGTGAGACGATGATTCCCCTATCACATCAAAGGAGGTTGGCAGCTGGATCAGAACTCATTTATAGGTCCCTGGTGAGGTTCTGTGCTTTGGATCATCCTGGGGGTATCTGGTATCCCAGGAAACAGTAAGACACTTCATCCAGCCCTAGTGTGGTGCATATTAGATAGGAGGGGTTCAGGTGCTCCCAAATGGAGGACTGTGCCTCTGTGCCACACAATGGCACGGACAATATTTTTAACACAATCGTTCAGTCTTTTGCATCTTTTAACTATGGAACACAATCAGGCATGACTGCTGTGAATGTTTGCATTCACAGAGAGATCATCAGATTCTTGCTATTCTTTTTCCCTTTAAATGAACAGTTTAATATGTGTGTTTGCACTATGCATTCTGGAGGATAAATAAACCACCTGCTGGTACACAAGCAGGTTTGTAGTTTACATGTACATGCAGAAAGGAAGTGATCATGTGAAAGGGCTATCTTCTTCCTAACTGCAAATGGATCTACATAAAGCCATTTGAAAGACTGATGTTTGACAGTGCTAGAGAAAGGCACAAATGCTTAAATGATTTTGAATCAAAGGTGAGCCAAAGGTAAATAGCATCTAGAATGACAGGGTGGACCATATACTCCCTCAGCAGCCACCCAGACCCAGCTGCATCTCCAAAAACATCAACACAAGTGCCTGTGGACTCTGCCAGGAAGCCAGATGCCATTTTCTGGAAAACTGTGTTTTGCAGCTTGGCATCTGGCAATTGTGATGACCAGCCAGTAACTATGAAGGGAGGAAAATATATTTTCTTCATAAATGGTACTTAAGTGAATAACAGGCAACTGATTCCCCCCCCTTTAAAAATGCCACTCTAAAGACAGAAGCGTAAAAAAGCAGGAACAAAAAAACAACACACAGAGCCCTTATTAACGCACACACAAAGAAATATTTCTCTGCACTAAGAACGTGATAAACACAAGCTTTCATTTATGAGCTCTCATAAATGATACATTTTTAGGAGGGTTTTACTCAAGCATCTGTAGAATTTGTTCAGTTCATTGTTTGCATCCAAATGGCTTACTGGCAATGCGACGAAAGGTTATGAGACAGTTCTGCTTGCCACTTTCATGGGCCATCACCTCTCCCTGCCAACCCCTCCCCAGCTTTGAGTTAAAAATGTTGCATTCAGGACACCACTAGGAAGCCTTCCAAACCCCACAGTCGGATAATAACCAGCCTTATCTCATCTGCTGCATGTTGAACTCTTACACAGTTCAGGAGACCACAGTTTTTCTGTGGTGTAGCTGAAAATCAGACAACCCTATGCAAAATGCAAAAAGGGGAATTTTCTTCTGCAAGAATTTCACTGACCAAAAGATTAGTCTGTTCAAGTCTGAAATCAAATCTACAGTACTGATAATCCTTTGCTTCAAGTGAAATTTTCCTTAGTGGGCTCTACCACCACAGGCTCACAACAAACCTTCATCCATCGCAGAAAATTGTAAAAATTAGGCGATCATCAATTTTTTCTGCCAGCTCCATTAACAGTGAACCTCAGATTTTCTTATAATAAATTTCAACTGCAATCAAAATATTCAAACTTGGTTAAGAAAATAGATCTTGCTACAGGCACGTGGGAACACACACCTCTCCTAAGGAGTAAAAACCTCAAACAATTACCTGTTATTTTCTCATGTTCTCATTGCTTCTCATCAATAGTATTTTTTTATCTCCAGTGCTGACCTAGGTAGTAAAGCAACCTAAGCCAGCTCCACTTCTGATACATGCTGCTTCTCAGATCACCCCCATTTAATAAAGCATCTGCATGGAAGAGGAATGCAGGATCAAGCCTCTCCCTATCTGGAGAGGAAGGACGTTGGTTTCTACACAAACTTCTGAGTCCTGGAAAGCAAATGGCTGCATCACCCCAGTTGTCTTCATGTAGCACAGAATTTCTCAACATCAGATTGTAAATACATGACATCTCAAACCTACATTCAAAACTTTATAAAAAGTCTTGTTGATCTTTTCAGGCTTTAAATCAAGAAAGGACATTTCCAATTATAAATATTTCTGTCTGAAATCATTCAAATAAAAGCATAGATCAGTAAGACTAGCCCTTCATAAATTTGTTAGAACAGAATTTGAAGCATGTTCTTAATTTAAAAAAATATGTACACATTCTTTCTCTGGTCTTTCTGCATTTTATGCATAGAGAAGCTTGCTGTCCTCCTATTCTCAAATATTTTACACTAGTAACAAGCAGGTGAGATTTAAAAGACACACTTATCCCATAAATTGGAACTGTAGCTCATGTCATTTCTCATATAGCCAGAGCCAATTGCACCCTATGAAACAGTCAAGCCTATTAAAACTTATCTGATTAGGAAACAAGTGTACTTCTATACCTAGGGTTTCACAAAATGTTCAAAACCAGCAACTACCGCCACATGTATACAGAGACTAAGGAACCAAAGCCCCCAAAACATTTATGTAACCAGCACCCAGATATGCACAGGTTTTAAAATATGAAGCTTAACACAGATGTCCAAGTTTAACTCAAAGCTCTCTCATTACTCAGTTATTAATAAAGTTGAATTTAAGCATTCATCTCACTCCAAACATAGACGTTCTAGTTCTGTCATTTGTAATGAAGTTGCCTAACAAGGGATAAAAGATTATTGGCATGAAAAGACAACTGCAGTACATTAAAAGCAGATTAAGGTTGTAAGAAAAAACAGCGGCAGGAAGGAAATTCACAGTTAAGGGGAAAAGGCTCCATATGTCTTCCAACACTGAGATACAATTGGGGGCACTGAGGAAGTCATTAAGGAGATACCCCATTGTGCTGGAATTACATGACATATGGCATGTTTTCCCTAAACTGTGGATTTCCTTTATTGTCTTCTATGACACAATTCTAATGTTTTCCAAAAACAATTTTTAAAGAGGGGAAAACAATAGCTCTCAGTTACATTAGAAGTAGTTGGCTTGTGCAAGAAATATTATATTGCCTGACTGTCTCCTTCAGAGTGACCAAACTTATGAAGACTTCGTAATACTCATGGATCATGTACAGTAGTAGAGTTCAAGCCCCACTGCCTAAAGCAAAAATGAAATAGCAGTAACTCATAAATTTACTCTATTCCACGATTCACATCAAATTTAGGAACAGCTGCCAAATTTTAAGTAGGCTATGGAGGTAAAAAATCCCAGTGGTGAAACTATCATCACCCATCTGTTGTATAATAGTGGCTGCTGACATACCCTAACTTGAAAGGAAAATATAGCTTATAGTAGCATTTGTACTGGTCACCTTAACCCTGATAACTATATAGAAAAGTCTGGAGACATCCAGCACTCACAAATGGTAATATAAGCACATTTGAAAAAAAGGAAAAAAAAAAAAAAAGGTTTTCTGTGTCCTGGAGAGCCATGTTTATTAAATAAATGTTTAGGCTTTCAGACTGTTGTGGAAGGATCTCCAAACTCAAGTCACACTAGCATAACCAACTCAGTTTTGCACTACAGCACCAAGCCTGTAAGGAGATACCTCTCACTGAGGAAATGTGCGATAGTAAAACAGATGTTCAGCCACAATCCAATTATACCTCTGCATTCAGTGTTTCACATGATGCACATACTATTAATCGCAAGATAACACTGTGTAGATACCTGAGATGAGCATGTGCTCCTGGCTCACCCGTGACAAATGGCCAGGCTAGAAACACCAAAATGAGAATGTGAGGATAAACATATGATAGGAATAACCCCTAGGTTTGCAGGTCAAATGCATAAAACTGTTGTTAAAACAGTAATAACTTCCCTGCACAATACAAGATTTGGTTTGTAATTAAGATTATTTAAAGCTCAACACTGAAGCTGGGGAAAGCTAACATTCTTCCAGGCTTCTATGAGTAGAACAATAAAATCAGTGACTCACTTTTCCAATCATGAAGGGGCGAAGTATGGTGCAAAGGCCCACCTGCTTCTGCCACATGTCTCATAGAATAGGCTTTGAAAGCTAGCCCATTGACATAAATGTAAAGAACCTCCTCTACCTCAGTGGGCTTTTTCATTCAGGCCAACAGCGAATACAGCTAACTGCATTTCACTGACAGGTTAGCAAGTATTGTATCGGATGAGAATGCGCTTGACAAATGCCATGGGGTTATGCACTCTGCTATACAAAATTGATAATGTACCTTTCTTTTACTGCAACAGCCAACTTCAATAACCGATTCTGTATGAAGTTAAAAGATCGTAGTCCTGTTTACTTTGGAGATTAATTTTTGACTGCATCCAGAACAACTGTCAGTCAATAAATACTTCATACTCTTATATCTTTTATAGAATGAATCCTTTTTAAAGCATTTATTATTTTCTACTGATATGGGCAAAATCTAATTTTATAAATTCCACTAATATCGCATTAATAATCTTTTAGTACTACTTAATTTTTAAGCAAATTAATGTAACAAACTACACTTGAAAAGTGCTCACAATTTCATTAAGATATTTATTTCAAGTTGGGAAAAAGATTCCGTAATAAGTCTAAAAAAAAAAAAAAAAAATCTATTAGCAAAGCTGTTGCATTTTCTGGCATGTTTTCATTACTGCTAAAAATCTTACTAAAGTCATTGGTTCAACCTAAGAAGAACTGAGAGTCACTCTGTAAGGATCCTGCCTGAGTACGAAACCAGTATCACAGCCTGTAAAACAGGCACACTATGATCTGTGGCACAAAGGCCTTCAAATATGGGTGAAGCCTCCCACATGGGATGTCAAACTTTCCAAGGCAATCTCATCACCAGAATAACTTTAGCTCTTCAACAGAGAGGCTGAAATGCTGATTAAACTGTTTTCTTTTTCCTGCATGGCTAATGCCAAGTTGGCTCCTATGGAGGTATTGCTGATACAAGCAGGATTATCATGTTTTAACTGAACTTTCTTCCATGCCTTTAAAAAAAAACCTGTCTCCATGTGCAAGTTTCAGCTATTTGATGTGTGCATTGTAGGGGAAATTGGGGTACTATCAGAGTCCAATACTCTCTAACCAGGTTCTATCAAGATATTCCACACATGGAAGGTGTAATGTTTAATATGAAGTTTACATACTTGAAGATATTTGATGTTACACAGGGCTGGTGACATAGCACAATACAAATCTTAATTACACTTAGAAAAATATAGCAATTGTAACAGTTCATCCACAACACAATTGTGATCCCATTACCAGTCTCTAAAACATGCTCACCATCATGATGCAGCCTCAGTTGATGGGAAAGAATATGTAGCTTGAAGCCAGTTCAAAATTCTCCAAGATTCTTTAGCCAGTTGCTGAGTTTTTACACCCTATGTGAGGCTCAACTACAGATTCATTCTACCTATATTGCTCCACCTAAATCTGGGAACACATTCACACCACCTGCTTCTACTCAACTGTTGAGAGCTGTTAATATAAGGCAAAAGCCAGCTTTGCCAGCTTCTTTGCACCATCTGTGGTTGTTTATTCTGCATTATTCTCTGAACTTCATGGGCATATCACCCTTGCCCATGCCTACTGAGCCTTCTTCACCTGTAGGGCTCATTCAGTGTTTGATCAGTAACAGGCACTAAATACAAATCACTTGAACTCCTATTCAGCCTAGAACCCCTAGATCTAAACCGCCTTTCTAGCACTGCATATAGGCACATGCATCCCTCTTAATTTAGAACTGTTAAGTGCATTATGCACTTTTTCATGGTTTTGCTGAGGACATCTTGGAGATCTCAGAGCTAGGAAAGGAAAATTCTCTCAAATTTCAGTAGAGTTAGCAATAGCATAAAAAAGTCTCTGTCCTCCAAAGTGACTCTATACCATCTCATTTTAAAAAAAGCTTATTAAAAAAAATCCAAGAAGCCCCCACCCCAAATGTTCTGATTTATCCTTACTGCAAAATATCTTCCCCACAAACTGTATCACAATATTCAGTTTTCAGTTACCAGGAGCTCACAGTCCTATCCATCTTTTAAATGTAACTATTTTCAAGGGTAAATTCAATGAATTATTATAATACATAACCAAAACAGAAATTAAAACCAAAAACAAACCAAACACACACACAAACAAGAAACAAGCAAGAAACATCCCCAAAGCATCTTGAAACTTCAATATTAGCAGTGAAGAAAAGAAATCAACACCTCCCCTTCATTCCGCTTTGGAACACATCTCTCTGTTTCCAATATACAGCTGAATAAAAATGACTGTTCTGAAAAACCTTGCAACATTGCTGCAGTCTTGACTGGGATTCACATATTTTCAAAGTCATCAGACTCTTGGAAGCACTGCATACTATTAGCTGGATTTTTAAGGAGCTTAAACTCTATATCCATAGAATCTTTTCTCGGTCTCCACATGTAAAGAACAATGCAAGTATTAAATCACAGATCACAAATCCTTTGGAGATGGCTATACTACATTATAAAAGGAAATCTTACAAGAATGTAACAATAAAAGAAATATGTTGCTGTTTGATTTCCAAAATACCATGAAAAATATAAAACCACATTTAAATTAAAGACAAGATGGATGATTGTTGTGGTTTAAGCCCAGCTGTAAATCAGACACGCAGTCATGAGCTCACTTCCCCCCATCCTTCCCCCTGCCCCCTGAAGGATGGGGAGGAGAATCGAAAGAATGTAACTCGCACGGTTTGAGATAAGAACAGTCCAGTAACTAAGGTATAACACAAACCACTGCTTCTACCACCAATAGTAATAATGATAAGGGAAATAACAAGGGAAGAGAATACAACCACTCACCACCTGCCGACCAATACCAAGCCTGACCCAGAAGTGATCTAACCCTTCAGGGTAACTGCTCCCAGTTTATATAGTGGGCATGACATGCTGTGGTATGGAATATCTATTTGGCTAGTCTGCATTAGGTGTCCTGTCTCTGCTTCCTCCCAGCTTCCCCTCCTCCTTGGCAGAGCATGAGACTCAGAAAGTCCTTGGTCAGACTGAACATTACTAAGCAGCAGCTAAAAACATTGGTGTTATCAGTGCTGTTCCCAGGCCAAAAGTCAAAACCACAGCACTGCACCAGCTACTAAGAAGGAGAAAAATGACTGCTACAGCTGAACCCAGGACAATGATAACTGCCCAAAAGAAAACACCTGTAAACAACACTGACCAAGAGGGGAAATGACAGAAAAAAAACCCCAACCCTATGTTTGGTTGGAGAACGATAATTTCTTCTCCAAATGTAATGCCTGAATGAAGCATCAATTTGTCCTGTAAATGAGATTCTCATAATGATCTTCCACTGAAAACTAGATATTTAACCAAAATGTGTGATCACTTTTTATTGCTTCTTCATCTTAGGTGAAGGCCCACTTCCTCCCCCCTCAATTGTAAGACTCCTAAAGGCACCTTATCTGTCTTTTAGTTAGAATTTTGTTAGTGTAAAAAAAATTAATTTCTTAATGAATCTCCAAGCATGCAGCTTAGGCAATAGAATAAATAATTTTCTCAGTTTCTGTAGGCACCTGATAATACAGAAAGTTTTGGGATTTGTGTTTTTTGGGAGGAGTTAATATGAAAATTATTGAAGTTTTTAAAAAAATCATTGAAGAGAGTAAAATAATTTAATGCTTATGGGGGACTACGTGATTGAGGGCATGAACTTAGCCTTGAAGATATCAAAGCTTATCCATGAAGAATGAAGCAGCAGAAAGCATCCAGATGAGAAAGCAGACGACATCCAGAGGAGTCAAGGGTAGTAACAAACTGCAGAACAAGAGCATGGCAAGATAGCAGACTTTAGTAATGCCACAAAGGATCATCCAATAATGTGTTGTTGCTAACTGATGTAACCAATGGCCAAAAGACACATGTATGCTAGAAACTGTATATAAGTAAGGGTTTGTAATAGGAAAGAGGAATTTCTCTTAGTCACCAAAGAAGCATGTTTGTGTTTTTTGTCCATCTCAACCACAACTGATGTTTATTGTGCTACTTTCAGTCCCACTCTTACAAGCTCATGATATAAACCAGCATCTCCAATCCAATGAGAAACAAAAACTCATCTCCTGAGCCCAATGACGAATCTGAAAAGCAGCTTCAAAGATACTCTTGAACTGAGGACCCTTACTTATTTGCAGGTCGTTAAGAAGGTGAAAAAACCCCTAAACTTTTCAGTTTGAATGGTAATTG
>JAOEHY010047251.1:3996-15076 GCA_025447955.1 Psilopsiagon aurifrons
CTTTTCCTCCCCCTTTCCCACGTCCATGGGGCTTGGCTGAGCTCAGAGACTCTCCCGCTGCGCCGGGCCGGTCTCCGGCGTGGTGGCTGCTTGGATCTGGCAGGAGAAGAGGGATCAGATGGCTCCAGCAGCTCCGAGCGCTGCTCGCGGTGCCAGATTTACGGCTAATTTGATGCTGCCTGTAAACAAGCCGGGCAGTGCCAACCGGCATTAACTGGCATTCGGGCTCTTGGTACGGCTGCAGCACCAGGGAGAGGTGGCTCATTCTGCCCACCCCGGCCCCTGCGTGCTGCCTGCCCCATGGGGGACAGGAGCCAAGCCCTGCATCCCCTCTGCCTGCTCGCCGTGCCCCTGTGCAGGCAGGGAGCTGCTCCTCGTGGTGGGGGGGTTGTTCCCATCTCCATCTCTTCCCTCTTCCAGGTTTGTCTGGGAACCCGACCGACCTGGAGAAGAGGCGGCAGGTCTTTGGGCAGAACTTCATCCCTCCCAAAAAGGCCAAGACGTTCCTGCAGTTAGTGTGGGAAGCGCTCCAGGATGTCACGCTCATCATCTTGGAGATCGCAGCCATAGTCTCCTTGGGACTGTCCTTCTACCACCCGCCGGGTGGTGACAATGAATGTGAGTCCCCTGTAGTGGTGGTGGGACTGGTGGGGGACCTGCTTCGGCTCCCATAGAGGAGCAGGGCTTTGGGATGGGTGCTGTCTCTGGAAGGCCACCATGTGGGTCACGATAGTGCAGATGGAGGTGGGAACTGCTTCTGCTCACCCTTTAGGTGGTGGCTTCTCATCCTTGGGATCCTTGGCATGGTCTCATGCAGGCAGCTGCAGTGATGGATGTGTCTGGGCACAGCCAGCACCATGGCACAGCTCGGAGCTATTCCTTGCTGCTCTCCCAAAAGATGCTCAAAGACCAAGAGTCCATCTGGTCCAGTGGCTTCCCAGGTCCACGGAGCTTCCCTTTTGCTTTGGACATGGAGGGACAGTGCTGGCTGTCCCCTGGTAGCTCCAACTGCGACACCCCACGTGTGGTTGGGCAATGGTGGTGGATAAGTTTCTCCTTCCCAGTGCCAGAGGAGCCGAGCAGGAGCAGGGATCCGGAGGTGCAGGGAGATGGTGACTCACTCAAGGGTCAGGGAGCAGACGGAGGGCTGAGTGATAGAAGGCGGTTGTCCTGGTTCTTGCAGCCCAACCTCTGCCAAAAATGAGAAGTAGAAAGAAGAGGAGAAAACTAAAAGGAATCAAATGCCTCCAGGGGTACAAAAACACTCTGCTGAGAGCAGGGGAAGCCCTTGGAGCAGCTCAGGGAGGAGTAATTGTCTCTATTCACGTGTTACTCAGTGGGGAGCGGGTACAAACGGGGCTTCTCCTCCTCCTGCAGTGTGTGGCCAGTCTGCGGGTGGTGTGGAGGACGAGGGTGAGTCGCAGGCCGGCTGGATCGAGGGGGCAGCGATCCTGTTCTCGGTGATCATCGTGGTGCTGGTGACCGCTTTCAATGACTGGAGCAAGGAGAAGCAGTTCCGGGGCCTCCAGAGCCGCATCGAGCAGGAGCAGAAGTTCACGGTCATTCGCAAGGGGCAGGTGATCCAGATCCCGGTGGCAGAGATCGTGGTGGGCGACATCGCACAGATCAAGTACGGTGAGTGGGGATGGATGGGGGCTGCCCCTCTGCTTTGGAGCCTGGTGCTTCCTCCTCTCTGCTTTGCTAGCCCTTTTGCCTTGAGGGTAAGCATTGCTTCCTCCGGTGGTTCTATTCCGCAGCATCCCATGGCCAGGAGCAATGGGAGATGCTCCTGGAGAGGTGATGGAGCTCTGCTTGCCTTGCTGGAGCTAAGCCAGGCTCTGCACGCAACGTTGGGTTGCTTTAGTGACCTGTTGGGCTCAAAAAGGATTCCTGTCCTTGTTGGTGAACCATTCCTTAAGAAAGAGACATAGCCCTTGGGCTAAACTAGGTCCTGTACCTTCCCAGAGGGAATGCTCATCCCATGCAACTCCTGGCAGGAAAGAGGTTGATCCAACACAGCCTTCGTTTTCACACAGAGCTTTTTGCATTTGCCTTCCTTGGCTGGTGTCATGTGTAGCAGTTTGGATGTATCGGGAGGCTTTGGGCTGTTGACTCAGTAAAAACAGACGGGAGAAGGCACTGATTGAGCAGAAGTCCTCCCAGCAAATGCTTTCCTACATCAGTGAAGATTTTGGACCTATTGGATATCATGTTATAATAGCCATCTGTCTTAGAATACCCATCTGCTGCTTCTGCCCTCTCTAGATTTGGTCTGAGACTGGATTCCGAGTCCTCTTGCTGATACACAGAGCATCCTCCCACACTGGGGTGAGCTGTGCTGACCCCCTCTCTGCTCCTGTCCTAGGTGATCTCTTGCCAGCAGATGGGATCCTGATCCAGGGCAATGACCTGAAGATAGATGAGAGCTCCCTGACCGGGGAGTCAGACCAAGTCAAGAAATCCCTGGAAAAAGACCCCATGCTGCTCTCAGGTGAGGAGCTGCGATGGGTTTGTGCTGGGTCGGGGGGGAGATGGGATGTGGTGCTGGTGTCTTATCCACCGTGGCCTCCCTTCTGTCCTAGGTACCCATGTGATGGAAGGCTCTGGCAGGATGGTGGTGACTGCTGTGGGTATCAACTCCCAGACAGGAATCATCTTCACTCTTCTGGGTGCAGGAGAAGGAGATGAGGAGAAGAAGGTGAAGAAAGGTAAGGAGTTCCCTTGAACCTGCCTTTTCCCTCCTTTTGCCTTTCTCCCTTTCCTGGGAAGCATCCACTGGTGTGTGACAGGCTGTCCCCACCTCTGTGGGGTGCGTGTTAGTGCCCATGGCCCAGGCAGGTACCGTGAGCTCCGGAGGTGCAGGGGGATCCCTCCCTGCTCCCTGAGGAAAGCCTCCGAGCACCCAGACCTCGGCTCCTTTGGACATGGCTCCAACTGTCTCTTCTCCAGCAGCCGCAGCCTGGAGCTGTGGGATGTGGGGGGGGGGTCAATGCTCAGAGGGAGAAGTGGCCGCTAGCGATGCCCCACGGTGCTCATGGGCAGCCTTGGTGGGAAGGTGAGTCCTGCTTGTCCATAGGGTGATAGAAGCCCATCCAGAACCTCGAGACGACCTCTGCTGAGCTCCCTGGTGATGGAGGCGAGAGGGGAAGGAGGGCTGGGGAGCAGCCAGGCAGGCTGAGGTGCTCCTCCTTGTGCTGGGACTTGATGCCTTGGTGCTCACATCTCGCTGCTTATTCCCCTGCTCTGTGCCACCTTTAAAGCCAGCACCGGCACAAGCCAGGCTTGGGGAGCTCCTGCTCTTCCCTGTGTCCCTGTGCTCAATGGGGGCAGCCATGAGGTGCAGGGAGCTGCTGGCGGCAGCGCCAGGGAGCCCTTCCCGGGATGCGATGCCAGGCGGGGGGAAGCTTCCTGAGCCTCTCCTGGCAGCCGGATCCGCTCCAGGCTGTGTCTGTGTTGGGTTCCTGCAGCTCTGCTCGCCCAGGCCGGGCAGCTGCCTCCCATCACTGGCACTGGGAGCTGAGGAGCTCATGGGGTTTATCTGCCAGCTTGGAGGTGGGAGTGAGGGATGAGATGTGGGAATGGTGCTGGTGGGGGAGCAGAGGCGCCCAGGCTTGGTGCTGTCCCAGCCTTTGAGCTCCGTCGCTCAGCCCCACAGCAAACCAGCTCTGTGCCTTGCAGCCCTCGACTGGGGAGTGAAGTGGGGCAGGGGCTTCACCAGCTTGTCCCCTTCGTGGTGCCAAGGGATGATGGGGGGAAGGCGTGTGAACCCCTTGTCACTCCAGGCTTGCTTCAACTGCAGCAGCCCCATGTTGTCTAGAGGCACACTGGGGACCCCCTTGCCCATCACAGATGTGGGGGGCAAAGCCCCTCACTGGGGGTCTAGTGCTGTCCATGGCAGCAGGGGACAAGTCTGTGCCTCCTGTGTGGATCCTCTTGCACCCACAGCAGCGGGAGGTAGGGAGCACAGTGCCCGGCACGTGCTGCATGACAACGAGCTCTGCTGTGTGGGTCCTTCTCCCCAAGGCTCTGAGACACCCCTGGGCACCCATGGAAGCACTGCCGAGGGTTGCAGGAGGTGCTTTGCAGGTGGGGAAGCCTGAAGCCTTGGGGATGGGTGCCTAAGGGAGCGCAGGGAGCTCCGGAGCCTCGCCGGTGCCGCAGAGAGCTGAGCCCTGTGTATGGATCCCACCGGAGCGTGTGCGGCCCCTCGGAGCAGGGCTGTCCCAGCAGCCCGATGATGCCCGTGGGTCCGTGTGCTGAGCCCTCCACCCTTTCTCTCTTTGAACAGGTAAAAAAACCGGAGCCCCCGAAAATCGCAACAAAGGTAACCAGCCTCTCCATCCTTTGAACCAGCACCACACTAACTACTGAGCATTCCTCCTTCCTTCCTTCCTTCTTTCTTCTCATCAGTCTGTGCTCTTTGCTGCTCCGGCGGGACTCTCGCCTCGTTGTCCTGGGAGAGGGTGCAGTGGTCCCGTGGCTGGTGGCCCCAGCACAGTGCCCTCTGGCACCCACCATAGGGCTGTGCATAGCTGGGATGGGGCTGGCCAGCTTTCCCCATGGCCATGTTGCCCTGTGTAGGGCAAAGCTCTTGGGCAGGAAGGACAGGGCTCTTCCAGCAGCCTGGACCACCGACAGAGCATCCCTTTATTATCCGTGTTGACATGAGCCTGACAGTGCCCCTCAGAAGCTGTCCCTTTGCAGGGTTTGTGTTTGGGGAGAGATGTGGGTCCCCTCCTGCTCTTTGTGGGGTGACGTCCCATGGGGCCTGGCCAACGTGACGGTTGTACCCTCTCCTCCCATGGCCTCGACTCCGTGAGCGTCTCCTCGCCAGTGTTTCTCACACTGTTCTTTGCAGGCTGTGGAGGAAGCCCATTCCTGCACCTCTCTCTCCACCTCTCTCTTTCTTTCTCTCTCCTCTCAGCAGTTTGAGTTTCCCTCCTTCCCGTCAGACTGTGTCCGGGTGCTTGTTCTGTCCGTGTCGGGTCTGTTGTAACCGTGGAGGTGTCCGATGTGGAGCTGCTGGGAGCTGCGCGGTGTCTCAAGCAGCAGCAGCCAGGAAGGGACAGGTCCTGGGGTGCCTGCAGGCAGCTTTTGGGGGGGGGGTTCCCACCCTCTTCCCATCCCTCTCCAAAAGCTCCAGCTGAGCTGAGTCTCCTGGTGCAGGCTGGACTAAACCATGATAGGCACTGAAAGCCCGGGTGTCCCGGGTCCTAAAGACGTGCTGGATGGCTCAGGGCTGGGATCCAAGGAGCTGGCTCACTCCTCTTCAATCTCCATCCCAATGGCTAACCGTCCCCCTCCATCTCACCCCCTCGGTCACTCCTCTGGCAGGTGATTCCCGCTCAGCTGCCCACAGGACACTGCATAGGTGGCACTGGGAGGGACTGGGGATGCTCATCAGGAGACTGGGAGAGCACTGGAGGCTCTCTGGGGGCAGCCCAAAAGGCTCCCCATCTGCTGCGGGGTGCAGAGCAGCCGTAGGAGAGGCTGGAAGAGACTTGCCTCCACCCCAGACCCTGGCCAGAGGGCTCCTTGCAGTGCTGCCTTAGAGGTGTGACCAGTGCCAGCGTCAGCTCTGAGGATCCTTTATCCATAGGGCTGGGGTGGATAACAGAAAACTGCCCCGTAGGGAAGTGGCAGGGCCCCGGGACAGGAGGTTTCCGTGTGCTCGGATGCGTGTGTCATCGGGAACAGTTCTTGTTCTGGGTTTTCTCTCTCTCACCACCATCTTTCTCAGTGGTGTCCCCGAGGTTTTCCTGGTCTCTCTCCTATTCACACGTGGTGTCTTGTTTTACCCTGGGCTGTAGCTAAAACTCAGGATGGTGTGGCCTTAGAGATCCAGCCCCTGAAGAGCCAGGAAGGGGTGGAAAATGAGGAGAAGGAGAAGAAGAAGGTGAAGGTGCCTAAGAAAGAGAAGTCTGTGCTGCAAGGGAAGCTCACACGCCTGGCAGTCCAGATCGGGAAGGCGGGTAAGTGGCCCTCCATGAGCTGTCCCCTTGCTGTCCCCTTGCCCGGCATCCCCTCACCTACTGCTCTGCCTCCTCTTCCCCCAGGGCTGATCATGTCAGCCATCACGGTCATCATCTTGGTGCTGTACTTCGTGATCGACACGTTTGGGGTGCAGCGGCGGCCCTGGCTGGCAGAGTGCACCCCCATTTACATCCAGTACTTCGTCAAGTTCTTCATCATCGGTGTCACTGTGCTGGTGGTGGCTGTGCCTGAAGGGCTCCCGTTGGCAGTCACCATCTCCTTGGCCTACTCTGTGAAGGTGAGACCACGGTGCAATGGGGTCGCCATGGGTACGATGAGGGAATTCAGGCTTTGGGCTCTGACTTGCCTGGTTGTGGTGCCTGTTGCAGAAAATGATGAAGGACAACAACCTGGTGAGGCACTTGGATGCGTGTGAGACCATGGGCAATGCCACTGCCATCTGCTCGGACAAGACGGGCACGCTCACCATGAACCGCATGACGGTGGTGCAGGCTTATGTGGGGGATACCCACTACCGCCAGATTCCTGATCCTGAAGCCATCCTGCCCAAGATCCTGGACCTCATTGTCAACGGTGTCTCCATCAACTCAGCTTACACATCCAAGATCCTGGTGAGTTGCAGAGCCACGACCTTGCGTGCTGGTCTTCCCACCGCTCGCCATCCCTGCAGCTCCCATCCTGTTGTATGCAGGTTTGGCATTGTGTTTCCTTTCCTTTCTCCTCTCCAGCCACCCGAGAAGGAAGGAGGGCTGCCCCGGCAAGTGGGGAACAAGACCGAGTGTGCCCTGCTGGGTTTCGTGCTGGACCTGAAGCAGGATTACCAGGCTGTGCGGAACGAGGTGCCAGAGGAGAAGCTCTACAAGGTCTACACCTTCAACTCGGTGCGCAAGTCCATGAGCACAGTCCTGAAGAACAGCAACGGCAGCTTCCGCATGTACAGCAAAGGAGCCTCCGAGATCATCCTCCGCAAGTAACCATCCTCCTTCAGCACGCTGATCCTCTCCCCATCCCGTGCGCTTTAGGCTTAGGTGCACCGTGGAGCTGTTTGGGAGGGCTGCAGGGTGAAGGGTGCCCAGTTCTGGAGCAGGGAGGTGCTGCTGTGCAGTGTGTTTAACTCTTTTAGGGTGACTCTGGTAAAGGGATTGGGATCCTGGGTGACCGGGGGAGCGGCATGCAGCATGTGCTCCTCCCTCACCCTCCATCCCGCTCTTGTGTTAGGTGCACCAAGATCCTGGACAAGAACGGTGACCCCCGCGTGTTCAAGGTGAAGGACCGGGATGAGATGGTGAAGAAGGTGATTGAGCCCATGGCCTGCCACGGGCTGCGCACCATCTGCCTGGCGTTCCGGGACTTCCCTGCCGACGCCGAGCCCGACTGGGACAGCGAGAACGAGATCCTGTCCGACCTCACCTGCATTGCTGTGGTGGGGATAGAGGACCCTGTGCGGCCAGAGGTACCGAACCCGCCCGGTACATCTCTAAGTACCCCACTCTACCAGCTCCATCCTGCAGGCGTTTCTTTCCCCTACCTGCACAGAATGACCTGGTGGCAGGGTGTTTCTGCCCACTCTTTGCCCCCAGTTGATAACAGAGGTCTGTGGATTAGGGTTCTGCATCAGTTGGAAGGTGCAGAAAGGCACCATACAGGGGCGATGCGGATTTTGGAGAGGAACAGGGCTGATGCAGCTGCTTCCTCCCTCACAGCTCTGCCTCTGCCGGGGCAGGCAGCTGGGCTAATGCAATAAGCCCTCCAGTACCTGCCTCCTGATTACATTTTGGAGCTTGCCCCCACACTCCTGCTTTGCCTGCATCTTTCCTGATTAGATGTTCAAGTATCTGGGGCTGGGAATTGCATTACAGATGCTCCGTCTGCACTGGCTCTGGAGGCCACTGATTCAATTTGCTAATTTCTCACTAATATCCTCTTCCCCCCCCGCTCTGTAATGGCTAAACCCATTAGTGCTGCTGGAGCGGGGTGGCTGAAGTGCCCCCGTTTTGATAGATCTCCTGGCCAAGCCCTGGCGCCCAGCACTGCAGCGTGATGGGGGAAGCAGCGAGGTTGCCTTCCCCTTGGGGCTGGAAGTTCTCCTCTTGTCTGTGCTGGAGGAGCTGCTCTGGACACGCACATGAGGCTGGGAGCAGGGCAGGCGTCTTCTCCAGTGGTGGCTTTCCCTTGATGCTTATGCTGGTGCTGGAGGGGGATTTATTGGTTCAGCATCTCGTCCCCAGTGTGAACACTGAGCTCCGGATGGATGCAGGTTCCTGACCCCACCAGGGCCCTTTCCAGGTCCTTTTAGGGAGGATGGGAGAGGAGCTACCTGTTTCCTGGGATACCCCAAGCATCCAGACCCATCTCTCCTTGTCCCCCAGGTGCCAGATGCCATCCTGAAGTGCCAGCGTGCCGGCATCACTGTCCGGATGGTGACTGGGGACAACATCAACACCGCCCGTGCCATTGCCACGAAGTGTGGCATCCTGCTGCCAGGGGAGGACTTCTTGTGCCTGGAGGGGAAGGAGTTCAACCGGCTCATCCGCAACGAGAAGGGAGAGGTGGGAGAGCAGCCCCTCTGTGGGGGGTGTGGGGTTTCCTCTTATCTATGGATAAATGCAGCTGGTCCCTCTGCTTGCTGGGATCTTTTCCCAGTGCAGCTGCACTGTCTGCGTGCTCGGAGGTGGAGGCTGTGTCTTGTAGCATCACCGAATGGTTTGGGTTGGAAAGGAACTCAAGATCATTCAGTTCCAACCCCCTGCCATGGGCAGGGATGCCTCACACCAGACCATGTCACCCCAGACTGTCCAGCCTGGCCGTGAACACTGCCAGGGATGAAGCATTTGCCACTTCTTTGGGCACCCTGTGCCAGGGCCTCTCCACCCTCACAGTAAAGAGCTTCTTCCTTATCTCCAGCCTGAACTTGCCCTGTTCCAGTTTGAACCCATCACCCCTTGTCCTATCGCTCCAGTCCCTGATGAAGAGTCCCTCTCCAGCATCATTGTAGCCCCCTTCAGACACTGGAAGCTGCTCTGAGGTCCATCCTCATGGCCTCCTCTGGACTTGCTCCAACAGCTCCATGTCCTTGCATGAAGCCATCAGAACTGCACACAGTGCTGCAAGTGGGGCAGAAGACTCCAGGGGGGCTCCTGCCCTTTCTCACGTCTGCTTTGTTCTGCAGGTGGAACAGGAGCAGTTGGACAAGATCTGGCCCAAGCTGCGTGTGCTGGCACGCTCCTCCCCGACAGATAAGCACACGCTGGTGAAAGGTGAGCTGCTGCCTCCCAGGGTCTCATCCTGCTCTGCACGGGGGCTTTTGCAGCCTGGACCCTGCCCTTGGGGCTTGTTTTCCTCTCAGCTGCTTGTCTCTGTTCCAGGAATCATCGACAGCACCATTGGTGACCAGAGGCAGGTGGTGGCTGTGACCGGGGACGGGACCAACGATGGCCCAGCTCTGAAGAAAGCAGATGTTGGGTTTGCCATGGTATGGATGGGCAGCGAGTTTCCCACTCTCTTTGGGTGCAGAACTAACGGCACACTTGGTTGTTCTCATATGTCTGGATTAGTGAAATTCTCCCAAATCAATGGGATGGCTTCAGAAGGAAAAAAGGAAACTTTATTTGGAGGTTTGGTTTAATTCTTATTAAATGCATAGCAGAAGAGTGATGGGAGGCAATCACTGGGACTCTGCCTTGTGGCTGGGCTCCTCTGTCCCAACTGCAGGGACCACGTCAAGATCAAGGTGCCCTGGCACTTGCAGGGACCTGCCTGGCCCTGATGGCTAAGCTGTGGGGTCAGTAACTCACTCAGTAAGTCACCATGACATGGTTCATCCCTGCAGTTCTTATCCCGGGCTCCTCATGTGCAGGAGCAGCCCTGCCACAGAGCCAGGCACTGGGCTTTGGTGGGGGCTAAGTGCTGGACCTCCAGAGAGTGGGGAGCAGAGGGGACATGGGACAGCTCTGTCCAGCTGCATCTGAAGCTCACAGCCTGCAGCAGCAGCCTGGGTGTCCCTGCCTGAGACAGGACCGGCTCTTCATGAGCATCAGCGCGTTCAATCACTGCAAAGCGAGCGCCTCTGTGTGCCAGCAGGGAGAAAAGCAGCGAGCTCAGCTCCCGCAGAACAAACGTGGCCAATGTGGGGCTGAACGGCAGAACTGACCCAGAGCCCATGTCTGTTCTTGAAGGATTCACTGCTTCAGAGCCTCTGCACCCCCGGGTGCTGTGGTGGAACCCGCTGTCAAACACAGGATGGGCTCCGGCTCCTCTGGCTCTAATGGATTGCTCTCTGGGAAGAAGCAGAGCCGGGCGGATGCCAAGCATGGAGCTTGCTCCAGGACTCACCATGTTGCTTCCTCCCTGCTCCTCAAGGGCATCGCAGGCACAGACGTGGCAAAGGAGGCTTCAGACATCATCCTGACGGATGACAACTTCACCAGCATCGTCAAGGCAGTGATGTGGGGCCGCAACGTCTATGACAGCATCTCCAAGTTCTTGCAGTTCCAGCTGACCGTGAACGTGGTGGCTGTCATCGTGGCCTTCACGGGGGCCTGCATCACGCAGGTAAGGGGGTGCTGGGCTTGGTGGGAGGAGAGTGGAGGCTCCTGTGACATAAGGAGGGAGAAAAGGGTGGTTTTGGTGATGTAACGTGTTCTTCCCCCTCTCCCTCTGCAGGACTCACCCCTGAAGGCTGTCCAGATGCTGTGGGTGAACCTGATCATGGACACCTTCGCCTCCTTAGCCCTGGCCACGGAGCCCCCATGTGAGTCCCTGCTGCTACGCAAGCCCTATGGCCGCAACAAGCCACTCATCTCCCGCACCATGATGAAGAACATCCTGGGGCATGCCGTGTACCAGCTCACCATCATCTTCACACTGCTTTTTGCAGGTGAGCTTTGAGGCCCCAACAAACAGGGTGATGGTGAGGAAGGGGCCAGAAGTCCCAGTGCTGCGTCCCTTGTTCTCCGCTGTCACTCGGTGAACTCCTGTTGGCCAGGAAGGAGCTTATTTAATCATAGAACCCCAGCCTGGTTTGGGTTGGAAGGGACCTTAAAGCTCCTCCAGTTCCAACCCCTGCCATGGGCAGGGACACCTTCCA
>JAOEHY010047251.1:15363-30638 GCA_025447955.1 Psilopsiagon aurifrons
CAGCACCCTCACAGGGAAGAGCTTCTGCCCAAGAGCTCATCTCAGTCTCCCCTCTGGCAGTTAAAGCCATTCCCCTGCCCTGTCCCTCCATCCCTTGTCCAAAGCACCTCTTGAGCTTTTTTGTAGCCCCTTTAGGCACTGGAAGGCTTAATAATAACAGATGTGAAGCAGGAGGGTAATAAGGAAGAGGGGTTTCAGTTCTAGAGCTGGGAAGCAGCTTTTCAACATCTTTAAGTGCTCAGTGGAGCTAGCATGGAGGGACTCCAACCGGGTCAAGGGATCGTCAGCAGGAGCCTGGGATCCTAATTCCACCTCCACCAGCGCAAAGCAGAAGGGAGGAGTCCGGATCTCACCTTCTCTCTTCCCTGTCCTTCTCCTTCCCCTCCCCAAACCCATTTGTCTGCTTAGGGGAGAGGTTTTTTGACATCGACAGCGGCCGCAATGCCCCACTGCACTCCCCGCCCACCGAGCACTACACCATCGTCTTCAACACCTTTGTCATGATGCAGTTGTTCAACGAGATCAACGCCCGCAAGATCCACGGCGAGAGGAACGTCTTCGAGTCCATCTACCGCAACCCCATCTTCTGCTCCGTGGTGCTGGGCACGTTTGCAGCTCAGGTGAAGCTTTGGGAATGAATGGTGGGGCTCGGAGGGGACTGTGCCACAGGATGGCCGGTGTCTACTGCAGTCACTGCCCTCAGTTCTGTTCTGTCCCTTTTATTCTGCTCCAGCAGCCTCTTGGTGATACAAAAGCTGGTTATTGGGGTCTAGAGTGTGTTGGGAGGTGCCAGGGCCGGTCAGGACATCTCTGGTGTCCTGTGAAGTTACTAGCAGTAGATCATTGAATGGTTTGGGTGGGAAAGGACCTTAAGATCATCCAGTTCCAACCCCCTGCCATTGGCAGGGATGCCTCACACGTGTTGCCCAAGGTGTTGAACACTGCCAGGGATGGAGCTTTCACCACTCTTTGGGCACCCTGTGCCAGCACCTCAGCACCCTCACAGCGAAGAACTTCTTCCTTATCTCCAACCTGAACTTCCCGTTTCAGTTTAAACCCATCACCCCTTGTCTTATTTGAGGTCTTTGGCTCTTCCTGTGATGTCGGGGGGGGGGGGGGTCCTTTAGGGGAGCCTTGTGGTCCCGTGGCTGCGCTGTGCAGCCCCTGCAGCTCCGCAGCGTGTGACTTGTTCTCTCCTGTGCTGTAGATCCTCATTGTGGAGTTTGGGGGGAAGCCGTTCAGCTGCTCCGGGCTCACCCTCAGCCAGTGGTTCTGGTGTATTTTTATTGGAGTGGGAGAGCTCCTTTGGGGCCAGGTAAGAGCCAAACTGAAGAACACGCCCTGTGCCATGCGCTTGCAGCCCAGCCTGCCTTGTCCTCCTCGTCCTCCCTGGTGTTTAATCAAGGCAGCTTTGCAAGGGAGCGGATGCTCCACCCCAGTTCCATCCCAGCAGTGAGGAGGGGAGGTTGTTCATCTACTCCTTGTTCCCACCCTGCTTACAAGCAGTGGTATCCGGGTGTCTCAGCTGAGTCCGGGCAGTTCGTTGCTTGCCTTTGCTGGTGGGCTCCACATTGCCACAACCTGCAAGCTAAGGAGCTGCTCTCCCTGCCTCTCCCCAGCTCATCTGCACTGTCCCAACCAGCCACCTCAAGTTCCTGAAGGAAGCTGGGCATGGCATCACCAAGGAGGAGATCCCAGAGGAGGAGCTACCTGAAGACGTGGATGAGATCGACCACGCTGAGATGGAGCTGCGGCGCGGGCAGATCCTGTGGTTCAGGGGTCTCAATAGGATACAGACACAGGTACTGTGGGGCAGTGGGGACTGGGGGGGCTCTTCCTTCTCTCTCCTTCCTTCTTTCTCTTTCTCTCCAGGAGCTCTGCCTGGAAAGAGGCTGCTGCTCAGAGGATGCCATCACCTCCTGGGCTAGACTTCTCCCACCATCCGTGCCTTTCTGGCTGGGGAACCAGGGCAGCCTGGTTTTGGGCCAGGGGAGACACAAGCCTGTTCCCATGTGGAACAGAGTGTCCTGCAGCCTGAGGCTGGATGTGCTGCGGATGGGCACCTCATGCAGCAGAGGAGGGTGCTTGGAAGCTGTGGGGTCAGGGCACGGAGCCTCCAAAGCTCTTGGAGTTGACAGCACTGAAGCTGCTCCTGGTCACTGTGAGGATGCTGCTCCCAGTGAGGAATGTGCCCCAGGGGAATCTGCCTGCATGAGACCCTCTCTGGTCTCACTCCTCTCCTGTTCTTCTGACAGCTCTTTGGCCAAGGCTCTTGCCACCCCTCCCTGCCAGTCTGCAGTCTCCTGGCCTGAAGCTCTTGGCCCCACAGCACAGAAAGGGAGGAGAATCAATCTGTTAATGTGGCTTTTTTACATCAGCTCTTTCTCTCTGACTCAGTTTTTCCTGAAAGGGTTTTTTTTAACCCTGGAATGCTGCTGGGCAGGGCAGGGATCGCTCCCTGCAGTGAATCACGGTCTTTCCTCGCTGCCAGGGCAGAGCTGCCCCATGGAGGAAAGCTGTAGGTCCCCCATGTTCCCTGGCACGCAGCGCTGCTCTGAGCCTTCTGTTCATCCTCCTCTGCCCCTCCAACAGACGGAGGTCACCAAAGTGGCCCAGACATGGAGCGAGCACAGCAGCTGTTCTGTGCTGTGTTACCTTTGCTTCTCTGTGAGCTCTTGCCTTGATGCTTTCGTAGTGAGGGTCAGCCTTGACTCCCTGCCCATGGTGAGGGGCAGATGGGCTTTTCTGCAGCCTGGGGCTGAGCTGACAGCTCTGTGTGGCTCATCCACATGAGAGATGTGCTGGGAGCACTGGGCTGCTTTGGAAGGGTCCGGTTGCATGTGAAGAGCCACAGTACCAGTGGCCACGTGTGCCGCTGAGGCTGAGCCTCACAGGTATCTCCCTGCAGCCGTGATGGACCTGAGCTGAAATGAGCTCTTGCAACATGAAGAATGTTCCTGGATGCTGGCATGTCCTGGAGCCTCTTTAGCAGCTGCTTCCTGAGCCGTGGACCAGAGCAGCGAGCAGGTTAACCCAAGCATCCTTGGGCTTCTCTCCTAAGTCAGTGCGTGTTGGAGAGCACAGGGCTCTTCCCTGCAGGACTCCTGTGCCCTGGGGAAAGGAAGGGCCCTCTATGGAGGGGAATCAGCCTGGAGGAGTGAAGCAGTGTTGTAAGACACCTCCAGGGTGAGCATGTGAGGTTGGAGGAGGTGTCCTTCCCTAAGGAGCTGTGCAGCTGAGGCTGTGCTCTGGTCAGGATGGGGCTGGAAGCCACAGTGGTACCCGGATGCTGCTCGGTTCCTCTGGCCTCGGTGCGCAGTGACAGCAACTGTGGCTCAGCCACTGCAGATGCTTCCTTGCTGCATCCCTGCCAGTCCTGTGCAGAGCGTGAGCCTGGGGGAGAAGCTGGAACGTCTCCCAGCATGGCTGGCTGCCATGGAGCACCGTGTGTCCCGGGATTCAGCCCCACCGTGCATCCCATGGGACTGAGGGCCCAGAAACCGTTTCCCAATGCAGTTTTCCGGATCAGCAGCTGCCAGCTCGCACCTCTGCCCCCTCTCTCTTTCTCTGCTCCTCCTGCAGATTGTCGGGATAACCCAAGGTGTTCCCTCTGTCGCTCCCTCCCACCACAGTCTCCTTCTTGGTGGTGGGATAAACCCTGTCCCTGTGAGCGTGGGACCTCTCCTCTGCTCCCAGCCACAAACCTGGTGTTGGGTTTATGGGAGCGCGGGGTGGGGGGCTCCCTCCTCCCCACCTTTCCATCCTCCTTCTTCCTTCTTGTCCCTGTGTGTCTGCCCAACCTCCCTGCTCCCTTCCATCCCCAACCCCTCTCCCTGTCTCTGGCCGGGGCGACGCTATCTCACTCTCTGGTTCTTTGCAGATGGACGTAGTTTACACATTCCAGACCGGCGCCTCCTCTTTGCAGGGAGCCCTCAGGAGACAGCCTTCCATCGTGAGCCAGCACCACGATGTAAAAAATGTTTCTAGCCCAACCCATGTAGCTCTTTCCTCCGTCAATTCCACTCCCACCACTTCTGCTGTTGCTGCTGCTGCTGCATCTCCTCCTGCGGGCAGTGAGTGATAGTCTATTACAATGCATGACTTCTAATAACCACAGAGAGCACCTGCACCAACCTAACCCAGCCTGTTCTCTCTCCCTCTAAACCTTGACTCACACTCATTTCCTAAATGAAGGATGGGGCGGGAGAGCGTTTTAAAAAAGGAATAGTTTTTATGCAGTTGCATCTTTAACCCTGGTCCTTTCCCCCCACCCCATCCCTTGTTGCTTCCTCCAGTTTTACCTCTTCTCCTCCTTTGCAGGACTGACGTTTGAGTCCACCCTCCTGAGGGGTGCCAAAAATGGTGGTTCTAGTTCAAAGAACCTCTGTGTTCACGAGCAACTAAAAAGCATTGCTGTGAAAAGGGCACGCTGCACCCAAAAGGTGTCATTGCCTTCCCATGCGGCTCTGCCCAGCCCTGGGATGCCCCAGGAGGGCAGGGATGGGCAGAGACATTGCTTTACCAAAGCTCTTTGGAGGCAGAGCGGCCGCTTGGACCTTCCCACAGCAGTTAGTGTGCCACTGGGATGGGCTGAGCCGCGGTAAGGGGCTGCCTGTGTGCTCCCTGCCTCTTGCATGGCTGTGAGAAGGGCTGTTTGCTCCTCGGTTGGGAGAGCAGCCGGTTACCGCAGCTCAGCCGGCCCATGGTGATGCATCAGAGCTGCCCAGAGCCCGCAGCTCAACCTGCTGTTTCAGAGCTGGCTTGTAAGCAAGCAGCATCCCCATCCTGCCTGTGAGCTTGCATGCTGTGTGAGATGGGGCTGAGCGAGCCCTGGAGCTCAGCGGGGACAGCACCGGGCTGCACCGGTGCCCAGCTTGCTCTGCACACACTGAGAACCAGCGTGTACAGAACAGACACACGCGACTCTCTGCATGCAAATGGAGATGGAAAACGTGGCCCTGCTGAACACCAGTGGGAAAGCTGGATCCTGGATCTAGCTGTGGCCTTCCAGTCCAAAGGAAAGCCCCCTCTGGTGCGGTGCCCCTCTCCGTGTTCATTGTGATCTGTATATACGGGCTTGTGAGCACATGAGCGTGGATTCTCTCTGCAGGGCTGGCAGTAGGTAGTGTTTCTTTCCTGGATAATTGGCTTTTTTTATTGCACAGTCATTTTCTGTGTTCTCCTCTTATTGAAGAAAGACCCTTGGTGACTTTTGGAATAGCTTTCAGTCTCCACTGTTTATGCACTGTGGGAGAGAAGAGAGAATTCCTGATCGTTCTGTTTTCTCTCTGTTTAGCTGATGCTGATGCTTGAAGTTGATTCTGTTTAACCCCAGTGTTTCTGAAGCAGCGCAGCTGCCTTCTGTTCCTGACTGCATCCGTGCACCACTGAGACTTCCTAATAGGAAGAAAACCTGCCTAAGGGGTCGCAGGGTAGTGGGCTTGGGTGGGTGAGACCAAACCACGGCTTTTTTGCAGTCTATGGATGAATGTTCTCCCTGATTTGCAGCAAGGGACTAGATGACTTGGATAGCTTGTGCCTTTCCAGGCAGCAAACAGCTTGACAAGAAGCTAACCCAGGTTGCGAAGTCTTCCCTCTGTTTCCTGCCTAGACTTCTCTCTATTTCCCTCTGCTGCTTCCCTCTCCTCTCTTTCAAAGCTCTCCACTTCCCTCCATACAGATTAACGGTTTCCCTCTGCCTTCCACTGCACTTCTGAGGGATGTGGCCCCTCTGGAGCGCTGGAGGAGAAGGAATCTCAGGAATGACCCTTAGGAGATGGTTTGCAGAGCTGAGCGGGGCTCCCATGGGGGTTTTGCCCTGCTTTGAGGGAGCTGGGCAAAGGAAGTCAGGGTCAGTGGTGGAGCTGCTGCTGGCTTCACACAGAGGATGTCATTCCCATCTCCATGTGAGCAGTGGGGTTTGCCCAGCACATTGTGGTGCTGCCGCGCTGGTGTGAAATGAGAAGGATGGAGGTTGTGCAGGTTGTGGGTGGAAAGGAGGGGGGTGGGATTTTGGCTCGGTGGGGAGGATTTCGGTTTTGTTTTGCCTCTTTCAGAAGGCAGTTTCCTTACTGTTGGGCTCCTTTGACAAGGGAACAGCTGAATTAATTTCACAGCAGTTGCTGACAGAGATGGTTAAATCAAAGTAAGAAAAGCTTGAGGAAAGCTGTGGCTTAAGTTTATTGGTAGAGCAGTGATGTTTCTTGTGAGCAGTGATTAAGTTTATTGAAGGCAGGGATGTGGTAGATGGGGCCTGGACTCACCAGTGCTTGAGGCGGTGGGGTAGGGAGGGCTTCTGTGAAGCTACTCCTGCCTCTGAGCTTGTACCAGGCTGCCCAATTCACTTGGGCTCTCTCAGCTTGGTTGTGGTTGGTTCAGTTGGGTTCGCACAGTGCTTTGTAGGGGCAGGTGTGTTTATCAGTGCTTGCACTTGCTGTTGTTAAGGTGTGGGTGATGTGACAGGTTCTTGGTAGAAGGTGGCCTGCTTGGTGGTCTCCTTTGTGCTGTGCATCCGCACTAAACACTGAATTTATCCAGGATCTGACCGTGGGGGTCAGTGCGGCAAACACAGCTCTGGCTCTCTGTTCCCAGCTCTATAAACCTTCATTTTTGCAGGCCAGCTGGTGCTCCAGCGTCACGGGGGTTACCTGGCCCACACTCATCTCCTCATGAGTGCCTGTCATCCAGCTCATGTGTGCGTGTGCAGCTCCATTTGTGTGTGCAGAGCTGGTGTGTTTGTTTCCAGCTGGGATGTGCTGAGGCTCTGCCTGGGGGTGCCACGTTGCTGCCCCAGGTAGGGCAGCACCATCTCTGAGCCAGATGGAGAATGGATTCAGCCCTCCCAAGAGGGGAACCCTGGAGCATCTCCCAGGTAAAACCTCCAGGGATCCAGGCATGAGACTCTTCTTTGGGTTATCTCTCTGGTCGGGTTTTGTTATGTTCTTTGTGCTGATACCAAAGATCCGCAGGAGGCTCTCACTGGCTGGGCTGGTTGGTGACTTCCCTCCTATCCTGCCATGTACCAGACCAAGGCGGACACTTAAACCCAGCTCATCTCACCAGGAAAAAGGGTGTCATCTCTGTTTACCCACCAAATCTGCAGCCCATTCACAGAGAAGTGGCAGAACACACACGTTTTTATTTGCCTCATCAGCTCGCAAGGGGGTATCTGAATCAGGCTCCCTCCAGCAGCTCTGCACTCCTTGGGCAGTGGCTGAGTGATGGGGGGGTTCTCAAGGTGTAGCTTAGGGATGCTGCGGAGGAGCACCCCGTTTGTGGGATGTGTGATCTCATCCCTTTTGTGCCCCAGCTGCAGTCCCCAGGGATGCCATGCAGGGAAAATGGTGGGGAATGGGTTCCTTGAGTGCTGAGAGCAGATGAAGGTGCTCCTGCTGCTTCCATGGGGCAGGAGATGGAGCAGGATGACTGGCACTGCTACAGGGAGGTGTTACCAATGTCCCTGCTGTGCCCAGTGATGCTGAACAAAGCCTCACAGTGTTCTGGAGGCGTTTCAGTCCCAGAGGAGAAGTGGAGCAGATCTCCTGGTCCCAGATGAACTCTGCTTAACAGAGTAAAGACTTCTCTTGCTGTCATAAGACACATGAGAGCTTGTGCAGGGTGCTTGGTCCCTGCTGACAATGTTGTCAGTAGCTTCCTCCTCTAGAAAGCCAGGAGATGTCCCAGTTCCCTTGGCAGACCCTGAGCTGCTCAGTTTGCTAGCTCTGCTTCAGAACCCCACGTACTGCATCGCTCTCCTGCAGTTGATGCCTTCTGACATCTTTTGGAGTGATCATAGCCCCAGTTCACCCAGGACAGCTGGAGCTATGCTGCACTTGGGATGCACGAGTCATTGTCTCATGCATGCTGGTGGCTGCACTGGGGTAGAGAGTCCTGCTGCAGCCTCATGGTGCTGCCACCTCCTGCCCCTTTGTTCACTGGGTCTGATGCTTGTCACCCATCCATCCAAACTGTGACTTGGCTGCAGGGGAGGGTGAGAGCTGGAGGCCTCAAGGCTGGATTTCCAGAAGAAATGGAGGGATCAGTGAATCCAGCACTTGCTTGTTTCCAGACCTCTCCCTTCCAGTGCTATGGAGGTAGCAGAGCCATACCCTGGTTGTCCAAACCGTGCTCTGGATCTGCTTGGAACGCATTGAGTCTGGCTTGTGGCAGGGCTGGCAGCCTGTGGATGTGTGGCCAGGCTTTCTAGCAGAGTTTGAGATTGGTTTTCATGCAGAGTATCCAAAAGAACAACTGCCTTTGGAAACTGCTGGGTCTTCTTCAGCATGTAGGGAAGGATCCAGAGCTCCAGCCCAGGATCCAGGTGGCAGCCATGTGGGCAAACTCGCACAGATCTGGCTTCCTTCTTGCATGTTTACCTGGGTCCACTTTTACTGCTCGTGGCATCCACTTGGACCTGCTGCTTCACATGGGCTTGAAAAGTTTGTGACACCTTTTTAAAGCCCATTCCTTTCTATAGGTCTAAACCCAAATTAGAACACACACACACACACACACGGCTCCCACAGTAGTTTATTTGCTGTTTGTCTAACCCACCTCTTTTTTGAGTCGTAGTTCCACTTTGTCCTCGTTTGTACACACAGATACGCGTGCGCACCCATAATGACAACTAATGCATTTTGGCTTCTGTTCATTTGAAGTGATCTGGGGGTTGGTTGTGGTTTTTGAGTTGTTTTATGTCTTTTCTTGCAGCTTCTGAAGTCGCCCCATAGTCGGTTGATTCCCCATCACACAGCCTAGTGCCTGAGTCTGATCCATGTTGGCCCTCCTAGTTCACCATAGATGTTTCATTTCGACTTAGCTGTCTGCTCAGTGGTGGTTCTTGTTGTTGTTGTTGTTGTGCTTTTTGTTTTCTTGTGCCTCTATGAGTTATTTTGACTTTCTCCTAGGAGCTCTGGCCTCTCATAACAGGTACTAACCCCTCTTCTTGTTTATCCCCCATGCTCCTCGCCTCTGGCAGATCAAAGTGGTGAATGCGTTCCGTAGCTCCTTGTATGAAGGCCTCGAGAAACCCGAATCCAGAAGCTCCATCCATAACTTCATGACTCACCCAGAGTTCATCCTGGAGGAAGATGAGCCTCGAACACCATTCCTTGACGGCGCTGAAGACGACCCCGAGACTGACGGACTCAAAAAGCGAGGTGGGGGTATCCTGGGTGGATTTACACCCCTCAACAGAAATAACAATGCAGTGGACAGCGATCAAGCTGAGCTCACCGTCCCGGAGCCCGAAAGCCCCTTACACAGCTTGGAGACATCAGTTTGACCTTAGAACTTTGAACCCCCCCCTCCTCCTCCTCCACCTTCGCCCCTCGCCCTGTGTGACACCGGCACCAGTAACTGATCACACACTGCGGTCACTTCGTGTCAAACTGCTCATGCATATATCATTTTGGTGTTTCGTTTTGGGGTTTTTTTTTGTTTTGATTTGTTTTGTTTGTTTGTTTGTTTCTTTTTTTTACCATTATTTAGCAGTGGGAACCAGAGTACCACGATACTGCGTGTTGGGAGAGAGGCAACGCCAAACTTGTGCATCTCCATCCCTCGTTTTCAGTGGTACTCACCCAAGTGAAGCAGCAAGCTTATTTCCTCTCCGAGAGTTGGGCTCCATTGTCTGTTGGGGGGGGGGGTTCACTTTGCAAAATGCATGTTCAAAGGAAGTTCAGGTTGTTGTAGTCTTACACACACGTGCTCAGCCTCCGGGCTGGGAGCATTTGTGACTTTGATTTTTATTTCTTCCTTTTGGGGTGTTTTTTTTTCCCTCCACTTGTGGTTTTTAGGGTTTTCTTCTAATGTTGGGGTTTGTTCTTTGCTTGTGGGATTTGCCCCCCAATAACTCCACAGTGGGAAGTGGGGGAGAAACTAAAAATAAATGGAAAAACAACCCAGCCAGGGGAAGGTGTTTACTCACAGGTTTGATAGATACAGGGATGCATACACCAGTCTTCCACCTTGAAAATGGTACCTAGCCTTTGCAGTTCCTCCTCCATGTGTGCGCGCACACGCTCCTCTCTCTGTTTCCAAAGCAGTCAGTGGTAGATAAGGAATGAAGGTGACTTGGCTGTAGCCTTGCTGGATGTAAAAGCTGGTTTCTCTGCAAAGCAAAGTGGAGGGGAACTGGCAGTGGAAGGGTGGTGAAGAAAAAGCCTATGGTTGTGAGAAGGGCTCCTTCCTGGGGAGTCTTGGAGATTCATCTCTTCTGCTTTTGAAGAGCTCTGAAGGGGAGAGCCTTGCAAAGGTTGAACAGCTCCTGCCAGCAAGAGCAGAGGGACTTCTGCCCATTCTGGCATGACTATACTGTTGGGTTAAATAATCTTTTTGCCTTGGGGTACAAGCTCTGATTAACTGCTGAGGAAGCCCAGAGGATGCTCCAGCCATGCCCACCAGCCCTGTGCATCGCTGCCCAAGCATTAGCAGGCTGAACGGAGAACAAGCATCAGGTTATTGATCCTCCAGCAGGTCAGCCTCTCAAGTGTGGAAGGAGTAAGTCAGGTTCAGTCTTCAGCCAGTGGAAGGGGAGGAGGCTCTAGCACCCATGGCAGGACCCTTGATTTGCCCGAGGTGCAGGTTGGCTGGTTGGCTGCAGGTCTTCCAGAGAAGGTGCTGTGTGGAGGCTTTGCCTCGCTTCCTACTTCCTTGAATGTCATCTCACCCTGCATCCTGCCTCACCTTGGTCTCCTGTAACCATTTGGTAGGAGTCCTGTTTTAGTGGACCAGAGGCCCCCAGTGTCCTCTGAACTTGACCCTGTTGTGAAGCCGTGGGACTGAGCAGGAGGCAGGAATTTGCTTTGCTTGGGCTTAGTTTCTTTCCCTTGCTGGTGCACCCCGGGTTACTGGCCCTGAGCAGGCATTGCTGGAGGAAGCTTTGCTGCCTTCTCTCCTTCATCCTGCTTGGCTTGTTGGAAGCAGAGAGAGAACATGATGGCTGTACAACATCATTGTGTTTGCCCAGCCTCCATCCGTGGAAGCAGAGAGCTTTGAGCGAGGGTGGGCTGGCTGGTTTCTTCTTTCCTTTCCTTCCTGAATGCACAGCAGAATCTCCCGTGCCTTCTCCAAGCACTGCCTGCAGCACCACCTGCCACGCGAGGGCCCAGTACTTTGCCAAGAAATAAGTGTTCCTTAACCACCAACACAACCCAAGTGTCTTTGTTTTGTTGCCAGCCCAGCACCGACTCGTCCCTTCCTTGGGGTGAGAGGAGGGAAGGACGAGCTCACCCCATTCCAGCCCGGAGGACAGGTCCTTCTCCCAGGTGTCCTGCCTCAGTGCTGGCAGAGGGGGTGAAGGTTGGGCTCTACACTGCCAACAGCAAGAAGAAATTGCCACCACTGCCCATCTCAATTGCAAATTCAGTGTCAAGCCCCCTGCCCTCCCCGTTCCTTCCATACATGAGCCGAGACCTACCCTGGGCCAGGGCAGGGGGGGGTTACCCATATGTGGCGACAGGAGAGCCAAAAGGGGTGGTTGTGGGGTTTGGGGCTGTACTAAAGGTGACATTGCTTCAACGATCACTTTTTTTCTATGTTAAATATTTGAGAAAAAAGAAAAAAAAAAGGTGAAAATATGGTGTTCTTACACAGAAATATTTATTAAATACTTGGGGGAAGGGGGGGGAATGCACCGATTTTCTTTCTTTTGATATTTTTTTAATACCTCAGACCTATTGCGAAGACTTCAACCAACGACAAAAAAGCCAACTTTGGAGGCTCTCAAAGTCACTCCCAGAAGGTTGCCACAAGGGTCTGGTTGTTCCTGAGTTGATCTATTTTTGTTGTTCTAGTTTCCACGTTAGGGGAGGGGGGGGGAGAAAGAAGAATTCTATATAAATATTATGCAAAAAAAAAAAAAATCCAAAAAAAAACCAACAAAAAAAAAAGATATAAAAAAAAGATATAGTTTTCTTTAGCTCAGAAACGGATATTTTTACGTCAGCCATATGTATTTTGTTTAAAAGACAAAAAAAACCTAACTAAGCCTTGCGTCGTGTGGCTGTGTGACAGCAGTTCACAGGCGGATGCCAGTCAGCTTCCTTTTCTCTAAGCAGCCATCTTTATACTCGATGTTAGTTGGATGACAGAAATGGGTTTTATATATATATATAATGTTGGTATGGCTGGTTGCTTAAAGTATCAACGTTTATTGTGCATACATCCTTCTTTTGGTTTTTTTTCCCTGTAAAGTATGTTTTCTATTTAGTTTCTGTGATATACTGGCAGCAGATTGGGTTAAGTTATTGAGGGTGTTACAAAAGAGTTGGGGGAGATTGGTGCTCAACGTTGAAAGGCATGCTCAAGCAGCACGAACTTGTGGGGACTCTCTGCAACATGCCTTGAAAAGGGGGAAATATATATATATATATTATTATTTTCTGCTTGGTTTGAACTGCCACGAGTGTGCACGGGGGCAGAGTGCCATGCTCGACAGGAACTGAAGTCATACCCTGTGCTCCGTGTTAACTTGCCTTGGAATGCTTTGTTATTAAAACACTCTGAACGTACGTTTGCATCCAGTTCTTAATAACAGTAGGGTTGCTGGTGGTGGTGGTGGTTTTTCTGTGAAATAAATTGGCAGATTGGTACCAAAGACATTACACCACATCCTGTGTGCGTTGCTGAACGGGCAATTTTAGGCATTTGCATTCTGTGATGAGGTTTCCTTTGATTTGCACAGGGGTTTTATTTAATTTTCAAAGGTTTTTGTGCAATAAGCTTGGAGGAAAAATTTGAAACAATCTCAAGAAGGAAAAAAACTAAAGCAGCTTTTAGCATGGGCAGCCTTTGGCTTTCCCCAGTCAAGGAGTAGCCATCCTGTAGTGCCCAGCCCCTTTAGAAATGCTTCTCAGGGGTGACACGACATTGGGGTGAATGGAAGAGCCCCATCCCAGCTCCAAGGATGCCATTGCTCCCCTGCGGGGACCAAGCACCTCAAAGAAGAGTCCCTGCAAGCTTTGTACCTCTTGGCGAAGGACAGATGGACCTGTCTGCCATTGCTTTTCACTGCTTGGTCCAGCTCCTTCAAGTTTATCAACCCATGGAGCACACAACCCATAAACCATCCTCCTGCATCCCAGCTCTCCCCAGTGGGGCTTGGTGATGGGGGGAGGAACCACTCTCCTACCTGCAGGGCAATGTCTGGCTGTTCCTCTCCAGCATCTCTCTGCTATGTGCCACCAAGCCAGGCTGATAGCTGGCTCTGCCTCCGTTACCCTCTGCTCAGCAACAGAATAGAGTTTTCATTCAGCAAAGCCCATGGCTAAAACTGCCTTAGTTTATTTCCTCCCTTTAAATAAATATATATATATATACAGTATTAAATCAACATTTATGTGTGTGTATATATATTTATCCAATGCTCTCACAACAAACCTTTCTTTTGAAGAGGGCACGCAGACCTGAGGGTTTTTTTTCTTTTCCAGTAACTTAAGTATAATAAGCACTGGTATTTTTGTACAAAACCCCCAAAAATACAAAACAAAAGACTATTATGTGGTATGCATGACATTAAAACAAAAAACAATGGTGGTTTCAAAGCAATATGTACCCTAGTGTGTTTGCCATATCCTAGAGTCCAGCTTCAAGTGCACCTGATCTGTAATGCATTTTGATATTAATCTCTATGTACAATGTTTTGCATGTAATTTATATGATTCTTGGGAGAAAAACCAAAATTGAATGAATTGTCAGTTGGTGGCTTCTGAGACAACAGACTCCAAGCAGGGATAATAATCCGAGTGGAAGCAAAAGAGTGGTTGAGGGGTGGGAAAAGGGGGTACATAGAAATATGAAGGGGGAGAAGGGTCCTGGTTTTGAATCAATAAAGCTTTGGCTGTTGAGCAGAAACACTGCGCAAGTGCATCGAGAGAATAAAATGTGCCCACATGTACCTGATGTGTTCCCACCAGCATGTGAAATCCATCCCGCATGCTCGGGCTTCCCATCGGAGCAAGCTGGAGTATGGAAGTGGGGCCTGTGGGGTGGGAAGAGGGATGGGGATCAAAAGCATCCATCCCTGAGCAAAGACCAGCGCTGGCTGTCAAATGACATCCAAACCAGCACGGCTGGGCTGTGCGTTGAGCTGCCCTGGAGCAATGATCCTCCCTTGTCCCCTTCCCTGATGGAGGTGATGCAGGGTGGAAGTTGTGATCCCCAGCTCTTAGGGACTGGCTTCAAGCCATGTCCTCCCTCCATACTCGGACTGTTGTGCCTCCATAGAGGCACTTGGCCCAGATTAGGACAATGGGAAATAACCCCCCTGAAATACTCGATTCCCAAGCATATTGATTGCGCTGGAGCTGTTTTAACTCCCTTGCCTTCAATGCAGGGGTCATTGCTCCTCTGGGTCTTTAGTAACACCAAGGCCAAGCCATGAGGAGAAGATGGAGCTGGGGGAGGCTGAAGGGAGGAGGTTCAATCCAAACCTTGCCCAACTGACCCTTGGAGCTGGGTGACACGAACAAGGTGCAAAAGCTTCACTGTGCAGCCTCAGCCCTGCTTTGTCAGGGCAGTGTCCATGCCATCTTCTAACACACAGGACACCAGGATGGAGGGAAGCTGAGGCAGGCACGTTGAGGTCTATGATGTACCATGGAGCCCCAGCGGCTCCGTGCTGCCCTGAAGCATCCAAACCACCCCAGCACCTCCCTTCTCCAGGACCTTCGAGGTGTCCCCAAGCCCCAGGGCGAGCACTGGGGAAACAGGCTTAAAACATAATATAGCGTCCAGCTCGGAAAGAGCGACTCTGAGGTGAGGCATTGCCACAAGGAGACGGCTCCCTCAGACACCCCGGCCGGGCGCCATGATGGGCAGCGCGCACACGCTCTCCCTGGAAGCCGGGTGCAGCACACCGCAACCGGGCTACAGAGGGACGGGAGAGGGGGGAATTATCCCATTCCCACCACGGCAAAGGGATTTGTCTGGCGCTAAAGCGAACATTGGGATACGTCGGAGGAGAAAAGGGCAAGAAAAACCCGCCCTCCCGCGTTGCGTATCGGCACCGCCCACCCCATTGTACCGCCCAGTGGGCGGAGCTCCACCCGGGCCGACGCCAACGGCCGGAAGAGGCGGGGGTGAAGCTGTTGCGCCGCCATCTTGGCAACGGGAGCCTGAGGGTGCCCGTACGCTCGGCGTCATCTTTGAGGCGGGCAGCGGGGAAGGCAACCACCGGAGCGGCGGCCTCGGCAGATCGAGGCGACGGCAGCGGCGGTGCCCTGCGGTTCGGTAAAGTCCCCGCTCGCTGATAACTAAAGCCGTTCGTAGACCGC
>JAOEHY010047253.1:0-16424 GCA_025447955.1 Psilopsiagon aurifrons
CAGGTGTAGGACCTTGCACTTGTCATGATTAAACTTCATCAGGTTGGCATCAGCCCACCTCACAAGTGTGTCAAGGTTCCTCTGGATGACATTCCTTCTCTCCAGCGTATCGACCAAACCACCCAGCTTGGTGTCATCGGCAAACTTGATGGGAGCACACTCAATCCCACTGACCATGTCAATGACAAAGATGTTGAACAAGACCAATCCCAACACTGTTCCCTAAGGGGCACCACTCGTTACTGGTCTCCAGCTGGACATTGAGCCATTGAGCACGACTCTTTCTGTGTGGCCATCCAGCCAGTTTTTTATCCACCAAGTGGTCCACCTATCAAATTGATGTCTCTCCAATATAGAGACAAGGATGTTGAGTCGGACAGTGTCAAATGCTTTGCACAAGTCCAGGTAGGTGACATCAACTGCTCTAACCCTGCCCATCAGTTCCATAGCCCCATCAGAGAAGGCCACCAGATTTGTCAGGCAGGATTTCCCCTTAGTGAAGCCATGCTGGCTGTCACCAAGCACCTTGTTGCATTTCATGTGCCTTAGCATGCCTTCCAGGAGAATTTGCTCCAAGATTTTTCCAGGCACAGAGGTACGTCTGACTGCTCTGTAGTTCCCCGGCTCATCCATTTTCCCCTTCTTGAAAATTTTCCAGTCAAGAAGGCAGCGACAGAGAATGGTGATGTTGTTGGCAGTGTTGCAAAAAGGCAGTGACAGAGAATCAGAAAAGAAATGATGTGGCAAAGCAAAACAATAGCACAGGCAGAGTTACGCTATTTTGCTTTTTATTTGTGCCTTTTCTAAAAAATTTCCTTAGTCCTGTCATGCAAAGCTAAGAATCATGTCTCTCAGGGAACAGTGCATCAGGTCGCACTGATGAACCACTGCAGTTTTGAATGGCAGTGATGTTATGGACCCATAATATTGGTGCTAATAGGTTATGATTAGCAAAGATAGTAATACTACTGGTAATAATTATTAAAGATTTTGTGCTATGAAACCATAAAATGGCACAGGACCTAAACTAGGATGGATTTTATGCCTTATGCCTGTTCTTAGATGGCTTTGCTTTTGCCTGAACATTGAACTGTGGTCTCTGGCCCTGAAGAGGAATTCTATGTCCAGGAGAAAACTAACTTTGTGTTCAGTCCCAGAAGGAGAAGGAAGTGCCTTGGAGAGGCTTTCCCAAAAATTCACATATTGAAGTGTTCTCTGTGTTTGACTTTGCCAGGTTTAAAACCCCCAACACAGAACACACTAATACAGAGCAACCTCCTGGCTGTTTCTTCATTTTAGAATAAACCAACATACCAGGCACTTGAATGCACTCGGGATAAAGTGGCACTCAGGGCAGCATATACAAGATTAAATAAGTAGTTTTCTTATGTCTGTTGTCAATTTCTTTTTTTTTTCTTTTTTTTTCATAGTAATGTTTTCTCTAAGCATTAAGATTCAATCACAATTACATTGTGCTCTGTTAATTTCATCTTCTTGCTGTGGCGATGGTGATAAAACCATTTTGACCAAAAGAGCATCTACTCAAATTGATGATGACTGGGCAGAAAGAATTAGTATACAACTACTTTCCTCTAAATTAGTCATTACATTTAATTAGAGTTGATTAAATCATCACCTCCTGTTTAGAATGAGTTTCTTTTAAAACCTGCCAGAATTAATGGTTGTAAGAGCAACTGGCAGCTTATGTAACAATTGGTTACATGCAGTATATTAAATAACTATAATTATATCCAAATAATGAGCAGCTCTTTGGGCAAAGTCCACTCTGGATTTGTACCATGTCCAACAAGTAAAGTCTTATTTTATCTAAGATGTCTAGGCATTGCTGTAATAAAAGGATAAAACATAGTCAACGATGCATTGTTTTAACACATCCACATTGGAGTAAGATAGTACAGAGGTAGTATTCACAAATACTATTTTGCTTGGGGAATGATGTGTAATTGTAAATATATACTTGCCTACCTTGGTAGCAGTCAGAATCAGTGACATAATGCAGTTTTTTTTTTTTCCTGTGATGTAAGCTGACATTTTTAAAACAATGTATATTAAAAGCTAATAAAGGTGATTTTATTCTCTATCCCAGCTTGCTGTTTGTGGCACTCCATCCTCTGATCACTAATAAGAAAAGTGACAAACTAAAGCTGTTTTACACTTTGTGGTTGTGGACTTTCCAGCACTGCACAGTGAGTTTTTCAGTACACAACCATTTCATTTATAACATGGAGTAAATTCTGATACTGCAGATGTTACCATGTTGTTTCGCTTTTAACTGCTGGTGCCAGCATCTAGAAAGGCTGTTTTTCAGGACTGAAGGCTTCAGCAGGGCTGTGGTTTACTCACAGCTTTATGCAGTAGTTTGAGAGTGATCCTTCAGTAGACCCTTAATTGGGTAGTCTAGCTATATAAAGTATTGATTGCTGCTTATATGACTTCCAGCATTTTATGTGTGCACTCTAGGATGCTGAGCTTTTAGCCAAATGAAATTGCTTTCTGCCCAGCTGTCCTTATCCTAGTCAGAAATCTGGGGGTTTGCCATTCTCTCCATTCTCTCTTTGTGACAAAAAAACCCCTGTGAACTAGATCTGAGTCTCTTCTAAAACATTCAACTCAATAAAATAAAACATCACTGACATGTTCTGACAGTCTGCAGTGGCAGCATTTATTACATCATCTGCTGGGAATCATAATCTAAATAGTCATCAAAAAATATATAGATAGTGCAGCAGATCTTCTAGATATGAAACCCCTACACATCATGATCACTCTTGTTCTGCATGGCAGACTGTAGCAAAACCACTGAGATATAAAAATGGTTGCTTTTAACAGGTCACTAACACTTTTTCCCCAACCTGTGATTTGTAACTGCAGATACACAGGGATAGATTTTTTTTTTTTTTTTTGCTTCGGGTGATTTTTAGCTAGAAGTGGAGTAGTTCAGATATAAGGACGATGGTATTTCTGGCTAAAAGAACAGGAACATGGAGACAGTGTGTATATGAGAAAGCTTGAAACTTTCAAAAATATTGTCTTCTTTGAAAGTCTGAGTAATGTATACCTTGTGTTTCAGGGTTACATGAGATGTTCGACAGCTGTGGACACAGGTGGTAGAGTATATGCTTGGTAGAAGAGATAGGAATCAGTGCTTCTGAAGTCACGGTCTTTCTGAAAATGCCTGCCTTGCTGCAATCTGAGACTGCTCTCTGTGCTGTGCTGCCTGTTCCCTGTCAACTCCAGAACAATACCAAGGGTTTGATTCAAAATATCTTACAAGGGCATTCTAGAATTAAAAATATAATGTAGATAGCTCTCTTCTTCCCTGGACTGGGACGAGATAAAGGAAAAATCTGCTGCTTGATTATTCTTTATCAATCCATACAAGATTAGAGTCTATCCTTATAGATATTTTAATTCCAAATTCCAGTTACTGAGATTCTAAGTATCAGCCTGATTTGAGGCAGGCCTGGAAAACAAAAATCAGGTCTTTTTTTTTTCTCTTCTTTAATTATTCAAGAGGAAATTGATAATGATAATGCATATTTTCTATATGAAATGGATTCTGAATTCCCAAATAATATTACAAAATAACAATACTTTAATGAAGATTTTTATATATCAGCTACACTCATTTTCCAGAGGCATATTTTAACTACATATCCAGCTAAATGCCATCACCAGTAATCTTACAATGTTCAGCAGTAATACCAGGCAGACCATTTGTTGTTCACACAACTGCTGAAAGTAAATAATCCAATCTACAGAGAAAACCATAGGCCAAAGGTAACAGAAATTTATGTCTACCTGTCTGTCTGTTCCACTGTGGACCAGCAGTTTCAATGCCTGAAAGTTGTTCAGACCATCAGTCCAGGGTTATTCCTTTTTAATAAAATTTTCACCCTTAAGGAAGTTTAAAGTATTTTCACTACAGTTTTGTTAGAGTCTGTGAGATAACTCTCCCCCTCAATCTGAGTGCATAGAGGTAAACAACTGTGGTGGGTTGACCCTGGCTGGACACCAGGTGCCCACCACTGCTTGGTCACTGTCCTCATCAGCTTGACAAGGGAGAGAAAAACACAGTGAAATGCTCATGGGTTAAGGTAAGAACAGGGAGAGCAATTACCATCAAGGGCAAAACAGACACAACTTGGGAAATTAATTTTTACCAATGAAATCAAAGTAGGGTAATGTGAAATAAACCCGAATCTTAAAAACACCATCACCCCACCCTTCCCTTCTTCCTGGGCTTAATTCCACTACCAAATTCTCTACATCCTCTCCTAAGTGATACACGGGATGGCAAATGGGGATTGTGCTCAATTCATCACACGTTGTCTCTGCTGCTCCTTCCTCCTCAGGGGGGGACTCCTTATACTTTTCTCCTGCTCCAGCATGGGTCCCGTGCAGGGTCACAAGTCCTGCAGCAAACCTGCTCCAGTGTGGGCTCCTCTCTTCATGGGACCACAGGTCCTGCCAGGAGCCTGCAGGTGGATATTTGCCCCACTGTGTACCTCCGTGGGCTGCATGAGCACAGTCTGCCTCACCAAAGTCTGCACCATGAACTACAGGGGAATCTCTACTACAGTTTGCTTATGAAATAGCCGATAATGATTTTAACACTATGTTATTTTGGATCTTCATCCTTACCAAGTACTTGGTAAAATCTGTGTTCTGTTTTGGGATTTTTTTCTTTTTTTTTATTGATTTGTCACTGTCCAAAAGTAACTGAACACCTTGAGCCTTACAGTCATACTCAGTTCCTTGGGAGAGGGAAAATACATGGCAGTATGAAGGGCAGAAAGGCAGAAATCAGAAAATCAGAATAGTTTGGATTGGAAGGGACCTTTGAAAGACAAGAGTCCTGGTTTCACAGCCCTATGAGGTACAAGTCCCTGTGCACGCTTTTACTCAGCTGGTATATCAGCCACTACAGACAGGCAGTGGAAACCTACTTTCTTTTTCTGCAGTCCTTTCTGTGCTTGCCCTAGGGTGAGAAACACTGAGGACTGAACAGGCTCTTGAACAGTATTGCAGACTGTGTGAACACTTTGATAGATCAGGAGTGGGTTTATGGAGGAAAAAGTTTTCTCTTGTTCCACTTACTTCTACAGGAAGAGACTGTCTGGTAAGATGGGATTTGTCCTGAACCAACCACCCCAAACGAAATATGTGACTCCCTCAAGGCAGCAACTGCAGAAGCCATGCATTGCCTCTTAGATGTGGAGGTGGTGGGAAAGGGATAAATCTCCTGGGTGGAAGATTCTGGCATTCTCTTGCTGTCACAGGTGTCACCTATAAAGTGCCATGGAGGCTGGGAGGAAACATAATGTTGTGGAGCCTTTCACAGGAGGAAAACCAGCTGGTAATGCTCACTTCCACTCCCTGCCAGCTTTTATAGGCAGCTGCTTATATTACAGGCACCCTAAGCTGTCATTACATGCAAATGCTCATTTCCCATCTACTTGCACAATTTTCTGAAGGATATTATTATAATCCATTTTACTCCTGTCTATATTAATAAAGTTCTGTTAATAAGAGAGGGAAAATTCAATTTTGGAACGGGACCAGGGTTTTTCATATAGCACATCCTTACTAGGTTATTGCACATGTCGAGTGGTTGGTATCACACTGTTGTCACCCCAGAGCTCATAAACCTGCCAGGGCTGTGCTGTAATTATCTAAAAATGCACCATCCAGAATTTCTTCCCATTTCCTGACACCTCCATGCACAGGCACCGTCACCACAGCTGCCTGAGCATCCTGGGTGACAGGTCAAGGGGCCTTGCAGGCACCTGAGGACCAGAGAGGAGTCTGCCAGGGTGTTATGCTGCCTAGCAACAGCCATGCTGACCTTGTCAGGTTGCCATGGTGACACCTCTCGCAAGTGTCACCAGATAAGGGATCTGAAACAATCTGCTCTTGAGAAATAAAGTTCTGGAACTGCTGACCTCAAGAAAAGGGTACTTCTTTTGCTGTCATTAAGGTATTACGCTTTTTAGAGACAAACCACCTGACTACATGTCTCAGTAAGAAGGGGCAAGTTTTTAAACAAATACGGATTCATGAGCATCTCTGCTATGCAGGGGGTGGCCCATGGACACAGACCCTCAGGGCTGTCCTTGCCCCAGCATGGGTCACCCATGGCCACAGTCATATCCCTGCCCCAGTGTGGGTCACCCACAGCCACAGCCCCTCAGGGGTATCCTCGTGCCCTCAGCCTGGAGTGTCCTCAGCAGCATGTCTGCAGCCTTTCATGGCTGCCCATTTCCTTCAAATTGTGTGAGCAGGGACACTTCCTAGGTCTCTGACTGGCTGAATTTCATTCAGCATATCACACTTTTTTGCTCCTGTAGGGTGCAGATCTGTCTAGAGCAGCTCTTGGCTGGCACCTGGTGGATCATGATTTCCAACCCACATCAAAAGTGAAGTTCCAATCTGCATTTTTTTACCTTTGCACATTAGAAGTGCAAGGTTTTGCCTCCCTTCTCACCCCAAGCCTATCACCATGCCTTTGCCTTGATCTTGGCTGAGCCTTCTCCAGTTTCCCAGCTATGACAATATTGAAAAAGCTCTCAGGGGATATTTCTCCTTTTAGTTCCACCCTTGGTGATACCCTCTGCAGACCCACTCCAACTGGAGACATAGGATTTGCCAGTCTCTTAACTACGACCCTGACAATAGTCTAAATCTGACTCTAACCCTAACAGAAATGCATAAAAGCTTTACAAGGAAAGGGTGGACTTCAGAAAGGCTTCTCCCTTGAAAACTAGTTTGCGAAGACTGTAATGGGAGGATTGGTGTTAGGGATCATCTGTTGTCAAGATTTAGGTTTACCTGTAAGGTTATAACAACAATATTCAAAGGGTCTGCAAAGGAAGGAGGGGTCTACAGCAAGGTCTCGGGAGAAATTTCCCTTGAGACCTTGGTCAAGAGGGCCATGACTAAGGATCAGCAAAGACCAAAACCTAGGGGGATATTTACTGTCGAGTTTAGGAGAGAGAACATGCTTAGGTCTCTAGTTGCAGTGTCAGTGCAAATGGAACTCTAAAGAGAGAGCTGGGCTGCAAAAATAATCCCTCCTGAGAACCTGTACAACACAGCAAAGTCTTAATAGTGTTGAGGTAGGGTTCAGATCAGCTCAAGACCTACGGTTGGCTAAGGGTTAGGGATAGGATAGAGACAAAGCCTCTGCCTCCACTTGGAGTGGGGCTGCAAAGGTGACTGTCCAAGGAAGGGGTGGAACACAAAGAGGAAACTACACTGACAGCTTATTCAAGAAGACCATAACCGAGGATCTTGGGATATGGCTGAGCCAAAGCCAAGGCCTTGGTTTAGGATTAGTATAACAAGAACAACATATACATCTTCAGGAGAGTGTTGTTTCAAAGGGACTGATCAAGAAAGGGATAGATTGCGGAGTCAAATCCTTTATGGGAACTTCTTCAACAGTTCCATGAGTGGGAGTCTTGTGATAAGTTTATGCTGAAGCCAAGATCTTAATGACAGAGTTAGGTTTAGGATAAGTGAGAGACAAGACCTAGGGCTCCATCTGGAGTGAAGCTGCAAATTTGTTACTCAAGGAAGGTGTGAGCAGTGGGAAAATTAATATGTCCCCTTAGAACTTTGTTAAAGCAATAAAGTCAGGGGGTCTTGAGCTAAAGGTTGAGTTAGGAGAAACCCAAAACGTAGGGCTCAAGTGTGGAAGGGGCAGAGGGCTACAGGCAGAGTGTGAACCACAATGGGGCTGCCAAAGGAGGGGGTGGACTTCAGAAAGAAATTATTCTTGGGAGCTTGACTGAGGGTCTTGGGGTAAGGCTCAGGCAGTGACAGGATTATGTTTGATCTTAGGGCTAGCTTAGGGTGATAGTTGGTACAGAAGCAAATCCCATGGCTGCATTTGGTGTGGGGCTGCAGCAGGGTTTCCAGGAGAAGGTGTGGACTAAAGACAAGTCATTACTGACAACTTGTTCAATACTGTAGTGGTGGGCATTTTGGGCTAAGGGCCCCTGGTCTCAAATGTGCACTACTCTGTAACCCACAATACTGCTTCTGAAAAAGTTGCCCAAAAATTTTCCTGTTTGGACTCCCTCCCTCCTTCCTTTTGGCAACCTCACCATTGCTGGAGCCTCAGGCTTTGTCTCTCACTAAGCGTGACCTTCACAGTAGGTCTTGTCCTTGGCTGAGCCTTAGCCAAAGTTGCCCAGTCGTGCTTAAGAAAGCTTCAGAAGACTGCTGCAGTGCTGTGCAGCAGTACTTCTGTTTTGTGAAGACTATTCAGGGTATTCATGGTATTCTTGATGGTGTATATCTCAAAGTGCTATTTTATTTTGATGAGCATACATGAAGTGTCTCCAAACATGTCTGTGACCCCTGCATTCCAGTGGTGCAAGGATGCAACCTTTGGTGAATTTTTCTTAGCATGGTAATAATAAAATACATACCATTTCCATAGCAGTTGGAAGCTTCACAGAGCCCCATAAAGATAAATCAAATTGTATCTGTGTGCTAATTTTCCTTTAGTGAGATATATTTTAAATATTACCCTGACCAGCACTTTTGTAACCTACACACTTACTTTGAAGAATGTGAGTAAACTCAGTCACCCCTTTCATATGCCTGTAGGTCTCTTCAAGGTGTTGCTGCTGCTGCTGTGAACACTGATTCTGCAAAAGGGCCGTAGGTCTGTGATAGCAGATGCGGCAGACAGTGGTTGCAGCAGCTGGACCAAGTCTAGGAAAATAGGAAGCAACTGGAAAGGGAGGGAGAAGAATTCCTGGATGAAAGGAGCTTGAGAGTTTGCGGGGGAGAGAGAGGATCTGTGAGAGTCATAGACTTTATCTCATTGAGGTCCTGGGCAGTTACATTATACTCTTATTTCCTCTTACAGGAAAGTACTGAGCCCAGATATAGTTGCTTCTCATCTAAATTAGGTATTTGTCTTCTTTCTTGACTAGGAGATAACATATTTTAATCATTCAGTTACAATCTCTTTTTTGTTTTGTTTTATTTGTTTTGTGATTGTTTCAAATGTACAGCGCAATATTTCTGCATGTCTGTGTGGTTCAGTCATTTGCTTTGCCCTGAAATATGATCACCTAGTGAAGCACTGTGCTTCTACTCACACCTCTAGGGGAAATGCATTGCTTCTATGATGTAGCTCATGAAACGTGCCAGTGAAATATCTTGAAGAAGCATAGTCAGTGTGTAAATGTGTGCTGGGTCAAAAATGGTTGTAAACCAAGGCAGGAAGAAGACAGAAGTAGGCAATTGACAAAACAATCTGACTACACAAGACCAAGTAGTGATTAAGGAATAGCTAGACAGACATAGGAATGGTGAAGACATTGTCAGGAAAAAATACTGAAGTGAGAAAAAGTGATTACAGGGAAAAGATTGGTTGATTACCGTACTACCAAGCACAACTTTCTCTTGACTTGGACATTTGCATCTTTGCTATATTTGCAAAAGAACTGGCCTTAGTTTAATTTTTATGCATATGTCAAAAAAATAGTTGTTACCTGGAAGTTCTTGTGTTAGATTTTTTACATTTGTAGCAAAGTTATAAGAGAAATCTGTGTTTGCAACTTTCCAGAACCAATGCTTACTGCAGTTTATTGTTTATGCTTGCCATGTAAGGGATTTTAATGACAAAGATTACCTCCAGTATGAAAATACATTTGTTTCTGAAAAGTCATCAGTGAAGCAAGGATATTCTTCTCAGACACTGATTTCCTCTTTCATTTACAATGATAGGTAGAATGAAAAAAACCCTCACTTTCTATTTCAAAGGCCACTCCTGAGAAATAACAATGTAGTTCCTGTTTAGCTGACAAGATTAAAGGCTGCCATTTTTAAATGCCTGTGCCTGCAACTCTAGCTCTGATGATCAAATTCTGCAAAACAAAGTCTTCAGAGTGTGTGCAATGTTTGCCTCAAGTACTTGTACATGGTTTGAGACTTTTAGGAAGCCGCAAAGTGGGTTTAATTGTCTGCTGAGGACTGTGCTGCAGGCTTTGCTCTGAAAACCAGGAAGTTAAGTCAAACTGTGTACAGCTCAGTGCTGCCATGGGCAAGGATAGTGTTTTCAATGCATGAGCTGGTTTGTTTAGAGCTGTCTCACACATCTCTGCTCTACCCTGTGGGTTGCAGGATTAGCACACTTCTAATTTCACATTGTAGAGGAAACAGAAAGGAAAGAGTGAATGTGTGTAATTTCTCGAGAATGTGATGCTGTGGGCCAGTGAAAACCTGGGAACAGTCCTATCACAAAGGAGGTTTGAACTAATCATCTTTTCTGTTATCTTTATATGTTTTATTAACAAGTACCAATAAAAAACCCCACAAAAACAAATGTCAAGAAGTTAATGAGTTTGACATCAACTTAATGTGTGGTCCATGCTTGTATGTTTGGAGAAGTGCTTGCATTACTGTTTCTGGACTTTTCCAAAATCTGCTTTTGGTTTCAGCTTTCTTTTCTCTTAAGAGAACCTGACATGGGTGATGGAATATCAACAGCAAGTTTACTGAAAGTTATAAAGCAGCTGCAAATGTTGGCTTCAGCACTGTAGAAACAGCAGAAACTGTTCCAGCCACAGATGGTCTGGGAGCTTTCTTTTTTTGGGGGACTGTCAGTGTGTATCTGCCCATTGCTGTCTGCAGTGGAAGGATGTTGTGAAGACACAAGAACAATTGTAGTGGGTCAAAGATACAGCCAGCCCTGTATCCTGTCTCTGACAGTGGCCAATGCTATCTTAGAAGAACAGCCGTAAAAGCAGTTCCAGAGGAAGAATCTTTTTGACTGTGCCTGCTGCAGCAATTTGCTTTGGATATTTGCTGTCAGTTCACTCTACCATCAACATTACTCTGATTCTTAAAGTAGCTTTTGGGTAGACAAGCATATTATGTTCCAGTGGAAAGCAAACTGGATCTTTATACACCAGTGGAGATGTTAAGTGCTGAACCCTGTTGTTACCTCTGGACTGTGAAAATGACCACCTGGGGAAAACCTGTGAATCTTCAGTTTCATGAAATCCTGTAATTGCCCTGAGAAACCCTAGAGTTTGTCCACCTTGGCTATCACCCTGGCCAGCTTCTCAGGAGAGGTGCAGCTCACAAGCTAGGGTGCTGATCCTATCAAGCCCATACATCTGTTCTTGAATTGTACTCAGCTGAGGGTGAGCTGATATAATTTCAGTTGGTCTGACCCTATAAATACTGCTCTGCAAGAATGAGAATTATAGAAGCAGATGTGTAAGCTCCCATTCAGCCAAGCACTTGAGGATGAATCAAAGTCATGTTGACTTAGATGAGAAATAAGTTTGTGCTTAAGGATGTTGTCAGACAAGAGATATTGTTATCATTATAATTCTACTTTCAAACTCCTTAGAGGCGACATACATTGACTTCTTTTGAAATATGATTTTGGTTGAGCTGGATTGTTTTATTCGCAAGTCTGAAAAATACATAAGATAATCTACTTGTCTTCAAAGTGACTTGTGTACATCCACCATAACCAGTATCTGTCTACAGTGGCTTGTTTCATAAACATCAAATTAGAAGATTTTTCAGCAGATTTTATTACTTGTTTTTTCCTTTGAAATCACAAAAAACACTTAGTGTTACACTATCCTGTTTTAATTTGAAGGCTTTTCTTTAAATAATGGTTATTAGCAGTCTTGCTGAATTTTAACCCCTGAAAAAGTTCTAACACTTGTGCCACTGAAACTCCTGAGCACATAGCTCTTCATAAGTTTGGTGCTGATGGCTGTTGCCAAAAAAAAACAACTACAGAATGATAGAATAGTTGGGGTTGGAAGGGACCTTAAGATCATCAAGTTCTAACCCCCCTGCCATGGGCAGGGACACTTCCAACTAAACCATGTCACCCAAGGCACTGTCCAACCTGGCCTTGAACACTGACAGCGATGGAGCATTCACAGCTTCCCCAGGCAACACATTCCCGTGCCTCACCACCCTCAGAGTAAAGAACTTATTCCTTATATCCAATCTAGACTTCCGCTGTTTAAGTTTGAACCCGTTACCCCTTGTCCTCTCACTACAGTCCCTAATGAAGACTCCCTTCCCAGCATTCCTATAAGCCGCCTTCAGATGCTTGGAAGGCTGCTGTGAGGTCTCCACATATATATAGATGTATACATATAGACATATATAGAGACAATAGTAATAGATGCCCAGAATAAGATGTGTAGGTGGTTTCAAAATCTGCCCACTATTTTAGACACAAAGATAAGGAAAATATGCATATCATCTTAAAAGTTTCCAAACACTGTAAAATAAGTGAGCAATAACTATGGGTACATTAAAGCTACATTAAAGTTATCTCACGCTATTCATTTGTGTTATTGTAGCTCTGCAAAACCCCCCATTCATTTGACTGCTAAAAATGTAAGTTTGTATAGCTGATTGATTACAGCCTTGTTAAAACTAAAATCTTTAATAAGATTATTTAAGTTTAATGTTATTAGTCTTATTAATTCATTAGATCAGTTGGATAATCTGTTTTCCCCAGTTCTTCCTCAAAGCAACAGTTAGAAAAAAATCAAAGCAGAAAGGAGATTAGTGATCAATATCAAATTAGTGTAAGAGATTAAGACTGCAGTTTGATTACAACCATGAGAAACATCAACATTACATAAGGAAGGATTTGACTGTTGCTGAGTTGGAGCATAGTGCTTTCATCTTTACATGAAGTTATTACTCTTTGGGTTTTCAGCACAAATCCATCCTGTGAGGGATTTTTAACAAAAGTCCTCATAAGAACTTGAAAAAATGTAGCATTAAATTTAAGTAGAAAATCATGAAAACCTTTTTCATAGTTCTGCTCAAAGTGGGTGAAACACCTTATAAAAAGTTGTGCTCCTTCAAGCTCAGTCAGAGAACATCTGAACTTGTAGACAGCAGCTGATGAAAAGGGAATGTGGGAAGAACTCAAGTATTTTGCAGTTACGCAGCTTGCAAGAGCTGTGCCTCTTGTGCAGGACAGCAAGGAGCCTTCAGGGACTAAGCACTATTGCATACAACCAAGAGATGCAGACAGCACAGCTCACCGCGGGGATGAGGAATTGGTGTTGCTGGTGGACAGCCAAGCAGCCATTGGGACTGCATGCAACCTGTGCTCCAGAGATTCACCACACTGGCTGGTGAGATGCCTGCCTGGTGTATAGGGCCATCCTTCTGCTACTCACCAGCCAAAGTGATCGTTTGCCATTAGTTATGTGCTCTTTTATCTGGTATGTCTATAAAGCAGTGCAAAGATCCCTTGATGGACTGTGGCTCAGCAGCAAAATATTTTAAATGCTGGGCAAAATGCCATGTGTTTGTATTTAGCACTGATCAGTCACTGGGAAAACATACCATGAATTATCACTAACAGATTTTCTCAGTGTGGGAGCTAAACAGCAGAGGGGGAGACTGGCAAGCAACCTTCCACACATTTATCATTATGTATAAATAATCAAACAGGGTGGAACCAATGGTCAGTAGATGAATTCCTATAAATACAGGGCTATGTTGTCCAGTTAAACTGTACTGGACTCTGTAAAGTAAAATCTGGGCTAGTGTAGCAGAGGGAGAAAAACTACACGGGACAGCTGCTGTCCCTGTGCTACAGAAAGGGTTTCTAAATTACTGTAATGATGATAAGCCAAATAATGGTGTAATCCTCAACCTGGCATCGAAGTGATGAAAGTCATTCAGAAGGAAATTAAAATTATGGAATTATCAAAAGCTGAGACTGCGGAAAGCTAAGTGGTTTGTTAATTCAAATGTCCCAGCAGTATCACTGTCACAGTACCAAAATAGGCAGGAGATATATTTCTCAGTCTTGTTATTAAAGGAACTGAGCAGCTCACAAACCAGCCTGATACCATACATACATCTCTACATACAGCCCAGCCAAAACTGCTGATTTATAGTAGAATTTAGTTTCTTTTCCTCCTGATGAGCAGTCTAAACCCAGGTTGTATCCGTTGCAAATAGCTGCTGGATAGTGCTAACTGCTTTTTTGCTTTGCATTTTTTGAGGCTGACAGTTTAACACACACACCAGCTTGTTAATTCTTTCCTGTCCTGCCTGACACCCTGTGCATCCTCTTCCACCCTTTGGAAATCTAAAGGCTTTAGACAACTTCTGTACTGTACATTTTATCCAAACCTCTTTGTGTGCCTCTTGAGGTTATAAGACTCTGGTTCTGCTTTAACTGAACTGCATGGGTGGGGTTAATTTTGTTGTCAAAATACCAAGATGTGGGTGTATGCAAGTAGGTGGCTGCAGATAAACAAGGTGGCTAAGCTCCCCCAGTAGGTGATGGAGATAGATAGACAGATAGATAGATAGATAGATAGATAGATAGATAGATAGATAGATAGACAGATAGACAGATAGATAGATAGACAGATAGATAGATAGACAGATAGATAGACAGACGGACAGATAGATAGATAGATAGATAGATAGATAGATAGATAGATAGATAGATAGATAGATAGATAGATAGATAGAGTCAAACAGTCAGTGTAACTTGGAGGTAATTCAGTTTACCAAAAGTGTTTGCCTGTCAGGTGTTCCTGTAGTAGACAGCTTATGGCCGGTCTTATGAAGAGTTCTCTCAAGGGAAATGAATGAGCAGGGAGTTAACCCATTAGCCAGGTGCCATCCATAGGTTTTGCTGTGCCTGAACAGGATCATGACAAAGGCATAAACTTTCCTGTTAAGGATCTACAGGGATCATTTCAAATAAGAGGTTCACCATCAGGGACTTCTTTCAGCCTAAGTTCTGACAGTGGATTCAGTCACAGCACCATCCTCTGTTCACAGCTAATGCTGAGCTGCCTTTCACATCTTCAGTGTTTGCTACATAATGTGTTATTCCTGCCAGATGGGCCCAGCCAATTCAATATTTAGATGACTTGAGACAAAGATTTTTTCTATGCTAATACAAAACTTCACAAGTGCAATGTTGATTTTGGCCATATGCAAATTCTTTTCCGTTTTAAAAGTATGTGCTTTAAATTAATCACATCCCTCAGAGCAATAAAAGTTTCTAGAACTTTCTCAGGTACCCTTCCATTTCTAGTTCATTCTATTATATTTTATAAAGTATTTTATAGGAGAGCAAGGACTCTTGACAGGATTAGACAGGATAGCAAATATATTTTTTGGGAGTAATAATCTTAGCAGTAGGTGATGCCTAAATGTGATATACTGGAACTAGGGCACAATGGCAAATACTCTCTTCAAGGCTGAGCGGTGGCTATTAATTAGCTACACCTACTCATTTTAAGATGTCACTGGTGTATGAGTATGTCTGGTTCTGTAATCTTCCCATTCTTTTTCAAGGTAGGTTATTCAATGAAAACAGCAAAATTGGTGGGTCAGTGTACCCTCATTTATTTTTCTATTTTTTCTTAATGAACATTAAATTCAAAAATATTTGTTCTGGCTTCCTTTAACTATAAGTGTCATGCTGTCCCTTAAAAATATGCCATAAGGCATTTCTTAACCTTATTAACCTTATTACTCAAATCTGCCTGATACTTGTTCGGTACAACACATAGAAATGTTTCACTACATACTGTTTATATCCACGAGGGAACACTGCATCTTCTACTAGGACCTATATAATTTTAATTCATGGAGTTTTGTACAAATATTCTTTTGTAATGACTTACATAGGAAAAAATGCAATCAGTAGGATGAAGTGTGTGCTACTGGTTGACAATATGAATGCTTAGGGTGCTATTAATCTGGGACATCTAAACAACAAGTAAACTGTGCTTTGCTCATCACAGATGAATCACAGAGGAAAACAAAATACCCTGAGATCTCAGATCTGAGGAACGAATTTTCCCAACCCCTCATCCTAGCATCTGGTGTAAGTTGTTGCGTCAGTGGCCAAAGCTTAGAAACATGTTTTTAGCAGGGAGTTTAACAAGTATTATTTAATCTCAGGTAACCTGCACACACATAAGTGTGTGGATACATATTAAACACAGAACTTCTTCCACAGAAAGAGTATTCCAGAAAAATATGACCTTATTCTAAAGGGTAAGTGGTGGAAAATCATCATCCTTGTCTTATTCTGTATTAACATATATATTTCTGTATAACCTTATGAAGATTAACCATGACAAGTGCAAGGTTCTACACCTGGGTCGGGGCAATCCCAGGCACAGCCACAGGTTGAGCAGAGAAGAGATTCAGAGCAGCCCTGTGCAGAAGGACTTGGGGGTGTTTGTTGATGAGAAACTTAACATGAGTCTGCAGTGTGCGCTCACAGCCCAGAAAGCCAATCGTATCCCGGGCTGCATAAAAAGGAGTGTGACCAGCAGGTCGAGGGAGGTGATCCTGCCCCTCTACTCTGCTCTTGTGAGACCTCACTTGGAGTA